>ML344965.1:0-33306 GCA_005239505.1 Nicotiana paniculata | reverse complement strand
GGAACAAATTCAATAACAAAGTAATTATTAAAAATTTAGTTATTTTAATAATTAAGAATTTAACATGGTTGATATGAAAAAATATAACAATGCTAAGATACAACCACATCTAACACTTTTCAGCTAATATCAAAATAAATTTATTAAATTGTGTATAATTGAACAATTTAAATTTAATTTTAAGCAGAGAAAACTTAAGTTACATTTATAAATTGCAATTAACTTTTCTTTAACGTTCTATCATACGTATGTTATTTTTTCACATGTATTTAAAATGATAAAGTTTCATTATAATATGTTACTTAAGTTATATTGGTCTGTAAATGTTAGTATTGAGACTTAAGTATCAAGTGGTCTTATGACTTAAGTTTCAAACAACTATCTCTTGATTACCTTGTAACGTATTTTAAGTAACTTAATATTGTATATGTTAGAATATGCGGAAAAATTCTTACCATTTACTTCACCATATATGAACAATATGTTTAATTCTGGTTAACTAATATATTTTTATATATAAGAAAAGAATTTAGTATATTATTTGAGGTATACAAATGACACTTGTGGGTTGGTTTATCTTATAATGTATTTTTATATAATTTTAAGTATTATTTATAGGATATTTTCCTGCATTATTACTCCATGAATTTTTTAAAATATCAATTTATTATCTTATTACTCATACGAATTTTGTCACGACCCAAACTCCAATAAAGGTCATGATAGCGCCGGACATTAATGTCGGGCAAGCCAACTCTAAATAGTCAATTAAATTCTCATGTTTAGTAGTTAGAAATCATTTCTTTTCATTAAATTAAATAGTAAATAATGAACTTCCACGGAGTATACAAGATGTTTTTAACAGAATTCCAATAATGAATAAATCCCATAGTCATCCAAGAACCCGGTGTCACAAGTGCATGAGCAATTCCTAGAAAAATTAAAATGTAATACTGTTGATATTCAATTTTTCCCTATAATATTTTTAAATGCATATAATACCTTCAAAACTATGCATTAGCATCAATTGATATTTTTCTATAATTTCTACATTTTTAAATTAATTTATCTCAGTATTTTATTTATATAAATAATTACAAAATTGCATCACAAAATGACTTCATAACATTTCAAGATTTAATTTTTCTATTTATGGTCATATTAATTCTTTCCTAGAAATCTGCATTCTTTGGATGGTTTTACTGATTACTTCTTATTATCTTACTCTGTTAAAATTCGTGTGTATTGATTTTATTTGTTTCCTTTTATTTATGACTTTAATTGGTCACATTTGCCTTAATTAATTGTCCGTATGATTTTGGGATTTTTATTGATCCCTTATTTGGTATGATTTAGATTTTTGCCTTAATTAAACCCCCTTTTGTTTTTACCGTTAATCAATTACCCCAAATTAAGGGGGTCTATTCTGAACTCCTTTAGGTGAATTGATTCTGTGATTATCCTTAATTGTCTGACTTCTGATTCTTTTACCTTATTTGTTCTACTACTAAAATGCTATATATACTATCTTATTCTGCCTCTCAAAGACACGAACAATTTAGTTCAAAATACACACACACTAAAACTCTCTCTTCCTACTTGTGCTAGCTGTTGGTCTAGCCGGCTGAAAGCCAAGGCTAGATAGTGGAACTCTACTTGCTTTACATTCTGCACTTTGCTTCCTTAACTGGTATGTCTTTAGTTCAATTCTGAAACTCACTCTATGTGCTCCATTTATGCTAATCCATGTCTTCTTCTGCACTAACTTAATGGCTTATGTATTCAATTGCCTTCCTGTTTATTGCTTTATTCGACATGTTTAATTTCTATCCTCTTTTGTTCAAGTATGTAATCAGCATGTCTAAGTCTTACTTGTTTTGTTTGATACTTGGCCAACATGTTTATCTAGTCCCTGTTCACTACCCTTAACTAGTATGCTCATGACTCCTAATGTATTTGATTGATCCTAATTGGTATGACTAATGTACCCCTGTCTTCAACATGACTATTTCCACCCTCTGTCTCTATGTCTTAATTGCCTGTTACCATAACTGACTTGTTAAGTCTCTGAATCATTAAACTCCTAGTTGTTCTGTGCATTTGTTGTCCCATATGCTTCCCCCTTGTACCTTTTCATGTGTTTCTAATGTGAGCTCTATATGTTCCCAACCCCTTGACCCCCGTTTGTAAAGCTGTTTGTTAAATGGTTGTGAATCTGGGCATTCTATGATTGTGTGGTTGCTTGTTGAATCTTTGTTCTCATGAGAATTGATTTCAAAACTGTTTTCCACCCTTAGTATTTTCTTAAAACTGTTTCTATTCCTGAAAACCTTTTTATTCCTAAAAGTTTTATCTCTACACTGTTTTACTAAGCTCTTTCAAACTATGTCAAGCAATCTCACTTCTACTCTTAGATGTTTAAGTTCTTCCCCTATAGCGTGTGTACTGCCTAGGAATCCATGAGATTCTTCCGAACTCAGGCACACTGGGGCTGGCCCTTCCACACTGCACATAACCAATTCTCTAATTAAGAAAGGATCTTGGTGTGAGCATTGCCCGGGATTCCTGAGGTTCTTAGGAAACTTTGACACACCAGGATATCCTATTGGCTATGAGACTTTGACATCCTGGACTGTTTTGAAGGCCTGGTATTTCCAGGTTCACTTTGGGACTATCTCAGGCTCCCTATAGTATAGCTTATATTTATTTATGTAATTCATTCAATTCTGGTTTGTAATAATCATCTTTGTAAACAGATATTGGAAAAATAGTAAAAGGGTAGGGATTCTTATACGATTTTTGTGGGGAAGTTGTGTAGAAATCATGCTTTAGGTTTATACTATGCTTATTTGTAGTAGAAATCATGCCTTTAGACCTAAATTACGTTACTTGCATTAGAGATCATGTTGTAGGACTGTTGTGTTATTTGCATTAGAAACCCTGCCTTAGGATAATTACGTTTACTGGTTCTGCATATTAGAAAACATGTTATAGCTCCGTTCTAGGGCCACGGGGAAGGGATGGGTAAAGCACGCTTAGATTTTGTTAATTAACACCACTTATATAACCACTAAGGGGGGTATTTGGGTAGTAAAGGGATATGATGACATGTACGCTAATGCCACATGTAACCCCTCTAGTTGAGGAAGGATTATCGGGCATCGTAGAGATGTGATCCTATAGGCTAATAACTTAGGATTCCCCTATCTTATTTACATATGTGTGCTCAGATTGCTTACCTTTTAAACTCCTTTCATCTTACTTACATATGTGTGCTTAGACTGCTTATCTGTTAAATGACTAATTTGCTAAGTAAGTTTGGCCGGGACCCACCATTGTGGACCTCGAGGGGTGCCTAACACCTTCCCCTCAAGGTAATTTCAAGTCCTTACCCAATGTCAGGTAACATAGACTAGTTTCATGAATTACTTGCATTAGGTGCCCTAACGCACCATAAATCCGTTAGGTGGTGACTCTTCACTTTCCATACCCCTCTCCCAAAAGGGAGAGAGTTGTCCCAAATGAATATCGAAACTCGATTCCGTGAGGAAAAAGGGGGGCACGACAAATACAGTAACTGTCCGGAATACAAATTGGACAGAAGAGAAAATTCAATACATCAGAGGAAGACTCTATTGTTTGCGCGGATCGTCTCATAAGATGCAGCTCACCTAAGTCCCCGTACCAACACGCGGCTGCGCCCACAAGGCCACTATCCATACATGTACCTGTACATCAAAATATACAGCAAGTGTAGTATGAGTACAAGGACAACGTGTACTCAGTAAGTATCCCGCCTAACCTCGAAGATGTAGTGACGAGAGGTCGACTTTGACACTTACTAAAGGTCAAGTTAAAATAAATATATGTGACGCTAAGCATGGATGTCATAATTAAATAACAAGTAACACAGAAAATGACAGCTTCTTTCATAAGTAAATTTCAGTTTCCTTCATTTCAATTGACAATTTATATTTCAAGGAAATTAAGCAGCTCAAATCACATAAAGTACCAAGCAAATAGCATGCGCAAATAACGCCGAGATCATACGGCCCGATCCAACATAAATGTAAATTGTGCACTGCCGAAGGGTCAAACGGCGCAAACCATAGATGCATCTATTTTTTCTGCTCGCAAATCGTACATTCGACACGGTCCTCGCTCACGAATCATACATGCGACGCGGTCAAATATAAACATAAGTTTATACCCCACTCCCGAATCATACATGCGACGTGTTTAAAAATGGATTATCAACTTATTAAAGTATTCTTCCATTTCCTTTCAAAATGTGAAATTTCAGTGAAAACTTTCAAGATTTCCATTTTTGGATAACAATTCCCGACTCCTTTCAAATTATCTAATAACCAGGCTCAATCTAGCTCCTTCTCAAAGCAAACGATAAACACAAATCAAGTATAATAACAACAAGCATGCTGTGAGCCTAAAACTACCCGGACAGAGGCATAACTAGTAGCTACATACGGACTCTCGTCACCTCGTCACCTCGTGCGTACGTAGCCCCCCATAAACAGTAGCACATAAATAATTATTTCACCTATGGGGACAATTCTCTCTTACAAGGTTAGAAAGAAAATTGACCTCACTACGAAGTTCCATAACCAGCATTCCACGCCCTTCCGATGACTCTAATAAATGCACTACACTCCAAAACTAGCCAATAACTATGCAAACCCATTAATATATACTCAATTACTCATTATAATCAAATTTACAACAGTTCCTAACCCTGATCGAAAAGTTGGTAAAATCACCCTCGGGCCCACATGTCCGGATTCCAAAATTTCTCGAAAATAAATATTACCCATAATATTACAAACTCAAATATATAATTTGTTCCCAATTCCATGCCCGAATTCGTGGCCAAAATCCAAAAATGTAAATTTCTAGGTTTTACTTCAAAATCCCAAATTCCACTAATTTCAATGCTAAAATATATACATAATCGATGTATTTAACTCAAACTAGAATAAACCACTTACCTCATGCTTGGTGGTGAAAATGGCACCTCAAAGTTGCTCTAAAATCGTCATGGAAGAAAAATGGTGAAAATGCGCGAACCCTCGCTTTTAAAATTACACACTGCCCAACCCGCTTCTCTCACCTGCGGTGCATAGACCGCGTATGCGCCCTCGCTTCTGTGGCGCATGTGCTGCTTCTGTGGTCCCAGTCTCTGGTTCCTCAGTCTTCTTTTGCGGTCTCCTCAGCGCAGATGTGTACCCGCATTTGCGGTCAATGCCCTTCTTCGCCCAAGTCGCATATGCGACCCCATGTCCGATTCTGCGGCTCCGCACTTGCGGCCAAAACCTCGTAGGTGCGGTTACACCAGACATTAGCTTCCTCAATTCATCCTCAAGGCCAAACTCGATCCCGTCCAACAACACCAACCACACCAACCACTTCCAAAACATAATGCGGACCTGCTCGAGGCCTCAAATCTCATCAATCAATGCCAAAACCATGAATCAAACTCAAATTCGAGATTAATGAACTTTAGAACTTCCAACTTCAACATTCGACGCCGAAACCTATCAAATCACGTCCGATTGACCTCCAATTTTGCACACAAGTCATATTTGACATTGCGGACCTACTCCATCTTCCAGAATTGGAATCTGACCCCGACATCAAAATTCCACTTCCGGTCAAACTTCTTAAAAACCTTCAAGTTTCTAACTTTAGCCAAATGACTCCAAAATGACCTACGGACCTCCGAATTCACTTCCGGACGCGCTCCCAATACCGGAATTTTCATACAGGGCTATTCCCAGACTCGGAATACCAAACGGACATTGATAAAACTGAAATGCACTGCAAACCCCTATTTATGAAATTCTTCCCAACATGCTAACTTCCACAATATGCGCCGAAATGCTCCCGGGCTATACAAAATCCAACCCGGACATACACCCAAGTCTGAAATCGTCATACGAACCTGTTGGAACCTCCAGATCCCGATTTCGAGGTCATTTACTCAAAATCACCACCTAACCAATTCTTCCAACTTAAAGCTTCCGAAATGAGAATTCTCTTTCCAAATCGACTCTGAACTTCCCGAAATTTAATTCCGACTATGCGTGCAAGTCATGATACCTGAAGTGAAGCTACTCATGGCCTCAAACCGCTGAACGACGCGCTAGAGCTCAAAACGATCGGTCAGGTCGTTACAAATTTTTTCTTAAATCACTATTATGGAAGTTTTATATAAATAATTTATTATTTACTTCACAAATATTTTTAATTGATTCTAGAAATTTACAACAAATAAATAATTTACTTATTATTTTCTTAAAATTATTCATGAGTGACCAGTTGGTATATCTCAGCTGATTTCTTCGGGATTAGGGTTTGAGTGCGATTTTTCCTAAACACGATTCTTACTGGGTTTGCATGGTTTTGATTCTTTCCTTATTTGTTCATTTGTCACTGGTACTATATAAACCCCTCCCCTTTTCCCCAAGAGGAAGACTTAGATCACTTATCTCTCATCTTACACCTACACTTATTGCTCAGTGTTTTTGGTTCTATTGATGTTTGGTTGATTTGTGGCGGGCTGAGAGACAAGGCTACTGGCATTGATTCTTAAACTTTTGGGTTCAAGGTTCTGGGAACACTATTTAGAGCTGTTTTCTCTCTACGACTTGTTCTTGTTACTACCTTGTCTTGTTAGTCTCATTAGCCACTATTTTACTCTTGCCTATTTAATTATGCAATCTATTGTAAATGGCTTTTCCAATTGTATTTTTGTCCTAATTTTCGTAGTCAAAGCATGTTCATAGGAAATTATTTGCTACTGTCTCACCTCATGAAGTTCTACTGCTGATGTTTTTCTATTAAATGATGACTATGTGCGATGTCTGTCTGTATAATTGGATTGAGCTAATCGATTAAGGCTATTTTTTGACTTTGGGGTTTGGTACGTCACTCTTTGGTAATTGTTCAACCATATTATTATACTTAGAAGGCAACTAAATTTGTTAGGATTGACAGAGTATGGACTATAGATTCACATTACTTGTTAAGGGGCCCCACCTATGTTCTTTTACCATGGTGAGTCAGACCTTTAAATTTGCTAAAGTTCTGCTTCTATTGTTCTTAATCACTAGTAAAGTCCGAAATTGGAAGACATTCGTCATGTGTGTTCATGCTCCTTTGATACTTGCTTCTTTCTTATTGATAATGAACTCTCTTGTAGATCTTTGGCCACTAGTTTGGTGCAAAAGTGATCCATTAAGACTTGGTTTTCTTGTTTTAAACTAGTAACAAGCATGACAGAGAGTAGTACATATGGCATAACTTATTACTTGTATTGTTTGTGTGAAATCCTCTTCTTTGCACTTTGTTGGTTGATTACTTTCATGATACACACTGGCATGTGCACTTAGAAGATCTTTCTAGGGATGTATGTCTAGTTGAGCCTAGTTCCTTAATTTGTCAAGCGTATGGTTTGAGTGAGTCCTGCCTTCGAGATCTGTTGAGTGTCACACTCAACATGGCCTTTTTCCACTACTACTGAGTTACGGTAAAAATTGCACGGGACGTTCTATTTGGTCGCCTCCATTTAATCTATACCTATATTTTTAAAACTAGCTTTAGTATACGTGCGTTGCATGTGTGGTTAGCGTAAATCAGTAAAATATATGTATATGAAGAACATGTAAATCAAGTTATCAAATGCTAAGTTTTAAAATGTCTACATTAAGTTAATTTTTAAAATAAGTAATACAGAGAAAAGTATAGGGAGTTGTCATTTATTTGAACGAATACTAGAAAGAAAATTAATTAATGGCAATTAACTTAGAATATATTTTGTCTTCGAATGTTTTATTCTTATTGTTTTTAAAGTTGCAATTTTAACAGTTTGACTCTAGTATTATATTATAATCTATTTTATTATAAATTTCGAAAAGAATGACTTGGATTTTTCGCAAATTAGTTAAATCAAAGACTTTTTTGGTTAATTATGATTGTTCTTAATGTTAAAGAGATTTTTTGTTGTTGATTCAAATCTTAATAATAGCTCATCCCAAGTTTTAAATTTAATGGTAATTATAATTTTTATCCAATAAGAATTTTACGTTCAATACAATAAAAAAATAGTTTAGGATACTCGCATCGCGCATGTATCATAACTCAATGAGTGTTTGAGTTATGAAATAAATGTATAAGTTCCTGACAATAGTCATTAATATTGACATTGTACATATAACTAACTTAATTAAGAAAAAAAATATCTCATAGAAATCCTCAATCATCGGTTTATAGTTGAACTTAAAATTTATGCCACTTTTTTAATAAATAAAGTTAGCATGCTTCCTTTTCAGTTTCAGTAGTACACATAGTTATTGAAAACATAAATAGTGGATAGAACTTCACACATATAGCAAACAACTAATAATCCATGAATTTCAGATAAACACAAAATCAAAGTGGCCTGAAAATGAGAAAAGACATTCAAAAAGAATACTAAAGTAAGCTAGTAAAATACATTGAGAATGACTCAAAATTATATCTAAAAGAGTATATTTGGTTTCGATATAGCATTATTCAAGTGTAATTAATATTTAAATAATTCTAATATTGATTAACTCCATTTGTTGTTATATTTGAAAATAATTAGTTTTATGACAATTCTAAAATTTATTTTTAAAAGTTAAAATGATCGATACACATTTCGATTGGAGAACACGTATTTCTTCTTACTTTTAAGGGCGTATCTTTTGAAAAAATCTTACGAAAATTGTAGTAATTCCTCTAACATGATATTGAATCTAAAGTGATTGATATATCTGTTTTTTTTTTTGTAATTAAATATTGATATTTATTATATATTTTTATTATGATTCTTCAAAAGTCCATCAATAAAAATAATTATATTTTTTTTAGAGATTTGGAATAAAGAGGTTCGTCATATAGTTTTTAGAAGAAACTAGTTCACACGTTAAAAATTTCAGCACATATATTTAATATTAATTTGAAGGTCACATCTTTTGGGGTAAACTTACAAATATTGTAGTCGATCTTGTGACATAATATTAAATCTAAAATGATCGAAATCATTATATATTTTTATTATAATTCTTCAAACAGTCATCAAATTTACACTAATTAAAATTTTTTTATCTTTCTTTTAGAGCTATTGGAATGAACAGTTAGGTCATATAGTTTATAGGGAAATAAATAAATATATAAGTAACAATGTAAGGTTTAAAACTGACTAATACATAACTTATTACGTATACAAAAAACTATAGAGGGCCATTTATTGGAATAGATGAAAAATAAAAATAATAATAAATGTCAGCTTATTTTGAATACTTATTATTTCATTCTTATTTCTTCTATTTTGAATTTTAACAAAGTTAATTTTTAATACTATATTATAATTGATTCGATTATTTTCTAATTTCTTTCATCATCTGTGGTCTTTTTTATTGATATATATTTATTTAAACCAAGATTTTTTTCAAGCCGAAGATAGTTTTACTTGTATGATGAATCTGAAAAATAATTAAATTAATTGTTTTTTCTAATTGTCTATTCCATATCCTTAGTTATTTATTTTCAGAAATAAAAGATATAAAATATATTTTATTGATTTATATTCTTAATATTAGCTCAAACCAAATTTTAAATATTCAATTATAATTATACTTTATCGAATAAAAATTCTTTTGTTAAATTGTAATAAAATCAAATGAGTGGGAAATAGTTTTGTATATATTAAAGTATTTTAGTTTAGAAAAGAGTTTCACCTAAATCAAAACATAAAAAAAGCTACTCCGTCATCTTTCAAGAACGTCGTGCGTCCTCTTTCTATTTTGATTGAATTCTTGGTATCCGTATAAATGGATAAACTTCTAAATACCAAGTGGTTACGTCTTATTTGGTTAGTATTTTTAATTCTTTCCTTTTTCTGCCACTTATATATAATTTAAGTGTAAAAATTTATATAAAATAAAATATTAATATTTTTGAAGTTCTAAATATTAAATTTTTCTACGTAATCCAAATAAGGAAGAATGAAATATATAAAATTTAGTTGATTTTGTAGTTCTAATTAGGATAATAATTGAATGAGTATTCCTTCATATAAGGAAAATAATTAAATGAGTATTCTTACATATTAGAAAAATAACTAAATTACTATTTTATCCAATGTAAACTCTATTTTTAAAGGGTAAAAAAGGCGAACAACATTTTGCTAAAGGCCTTCGTGCTTTTAATATAATATATATTATTTAACCTATACCCTAATTTTTACAACTTCAGGCACCTCCTTCTTCCTGCTACCTGTGCGCTTCTTTCATCCTCTTTTCTTTTTACTCTTTATTCTACTCTTCATTTTTTGTAATTGTAGTATATTTTACTGTTGATTTGCTCACAGTGACTGCCATTTTTGTTGAAACAATGTTTTAGAACTTTTCTTCATCTATTTATAACTCATTGTCTGTATTTATTATATTTGCAATGAATTCAGATTGATCCAGGAATGGAATATCAAACAACAAGTTGGTTGCGGCTTTATTGATGCAATTCTTACAGTAAGCTTTGAAAGTTGAATTATTATGGAACTCTTGCTTTTAAATTTTTATTTACAAAGATGGTCTATCTTGTGTTTCTTTCAATGCCGGTTATGATGTCCTGCTTCTCAAGTGATTTCTGTTAATGAGGTGTCTAATTAGTTTGTCAGCAAATAGAGAATAAAACTTCAGCTAAAACATGCTGAAATTCAGCAAATAGAGAACAAAACTTCAGCTAGTAGAATGCTTAAGTTCAGCAATTAAAAATAAAAACTTCAGCCAAAACTAAGTTTACGCAAAAAATTTCAGCTAAAACATGCTGAAATTCAGCAAATAGAGAACAAAACTTCAGCTAGTAGAATGCTTAAGTTCAGCAATTAAAAATAAAAACTTCAGCCAAAACTAAGTTTACGCAAAAAATTTCAGCTAAAACATGTTGAAGTTCAGCAAATAGAGAACAAAACTTCAGCTAGTACGACTGTAGGACAAAAACTTCAGCTTATTTAGTGCTAAAGTTTTTATAAATAAACTAAATAACTTCAGCATTTCTGCTGAAGTTTTTGAAAAAGCTTTATGACAAAACTAATTGTAACGACCGACCAGTCGTTTTGAGAATTTAAGCTCTGTTAGGTGGCATGAGGTCTTGAGCAGCTTCGTATTATGTATATCGACTTGCGTGCATGGTTGGATTCAGTTACCGGATGATCCGGAGTCGAATTGGAATAAGGATTTCAGTTTTGGAAGCTTAAGTGGTGGAATTTGACCAGAATTTTGACTTTTGTGTAAATGGCCCAGGAATGAGTTTTGGGTAGTGTCAAAAGCCCCATATGGTTATTTTGGGCTTAGGCGCGTGTCCAGAATTGGGTTTAGAGGTCGGTAGAGTAATTTGAGGCAATTTGGCGAAGGTTGGAAAATTTGAAGTTTGGGAAAAATGGAGAAGTTTGACCGCAATTGACTTTTCGGGATATCGGGGTCGAAATGTGATTCTGAGAGTTGGAGTAGCTCTGGGATGTTAATTGGATCTTGTCTGCAAAATTTGGCATCATTCCGGGTTGAATTGATAGGTTTCAGCACGAGTTTAAAAGTTTGAAGATTTGAAAGTTCATAAGTTTGAATTATAGTGTGATTCGTCGTTTCGGCGTTGTTTGATGTGATTTGAGACCTCGATCGAGTCAGTGTTAGGTTATATGACTTGCTTGTGTGTTTAGACGGGGTTCCGGGGCCTTGGGTGTGTTTCGGATGGGCTTCGTGTCATTTTTCTCTATTTTCCACTGCTATTTTCTGGTGTCTGATACCCTTCTTCGCGAACGCGAAGTCCCTTCTACGATCGCGTAGCTTTGCATTTTTGACCTTCGGTTTCACGTCCTTACCTACATGTTCACATAGTTTCCTGTTTCTTCTTCTCCGCGTTCGTGAGCTCATTGTCGCGTTCATGATGAGCAACCTGGGCAGACTTCCTATTTCTTCTTCACTTTCGCATGACTCTCGCGACCGAAGAAGCCTGCCTACCCCTTATACACGATCGCATAAGCCCTTCCGCGATCGCGTAGCACATTTTGGACCAGCAACTATTTTCTTCTACGCGATCACATCTCTTCTTCCGCGATCGCGATGCACAAAAACCTGGGCAAACAGAATATATTCCTAAATTCGAGGGTTTCACCATTTTTATAACATTTTGTCACGATCCCAAATCCTAACAGGTCGTGATGGCGCCTATCGCGGAACTAGGCTAGCCAACCATCACATAACTGCACATTTGTTTTAATATAATTTCTCAAAAATCAATAATAACCAACAACAAAGTATAAAATTTTTCTCTAAGTCTTTAAGCAAACATAATATTATAATCTACTATCTAAACAAATCCCCCAGGACTGGAGTCAACCGATCACGAGCATCTAAGAATAAAACTAACACTGCTAATGTCATAAACCATCTCTCGGAATAAAATACTAATACTAATGAAGGAAGGGAAATGGAGAAGCTGCGGATGCTGGACAACTACCTCGAAATCCCGAATGCTGACGATGAATGAACTCAAATGGTTACTGCTTAGAACCAGTAATTGGATCTGCACACAGAGGTGCATGGAGTAATGATGAGTACGCCAACTCAGTAGTAATGAAAATAAATCACAGTCTGAAGAATAAGAAACACACAACAACAAAACCGTAAAATACCAAGTCCCGATAAAGTATACATAAGTTCGAAAACCAGTTTCTGTAAAAATCCTTGAAACAAGTACAATTTCCAATATTTCTCAGTAAAGCTCCCAAAATATCAGTTTGAAAGATGAAACAAATTATAATCAAAAGCTCAGAAAAATATCATTTTAAACCGCCCCTTGAGCAAAATCATCACTCGTAATCAGTCACTCAGCACCTCACCATCACTCAATAACAGTCACTCAGCACCTCACAGTCACTCAGCATCAGCCCCTTGGGCAACCTCACTGTCACTCATGCCTCCCAATCACTCATCACTCGGCACTCGGCACTCGCACTCAGTAGGTACCTGCGCTCACTGAGAGTGTGTACAGACTCCAGAGGGGCTCCTACAACCCAAGCTCTATAAAAAAGCCACATCATGGCATCAATCATCTCTCAGGCTCTCGGCTCTCTCATATCATAAATATCCTCACAACAGTGGCCCTCGGCCTCACTCAATCAGAAACTCTCAACATGCCACTCGGGCCATAAATAAAATGGGGTTCTCGACCAGAAATAGTATTTCATTTCAAGAAATAGTAATATCATCAAATAGGTGTGTCAACAATTTCACAAGAAAGACTGAGTGTAAAATCATAGTTTCAGGGTAGTGAGAATATTAGTAAAATAGCCCCCAAGGGGTTAAACAGATCGGCACTAGCCCCCAAACATTCAAGTATGTCAAAACACAGTAATATTATAAATCATATGCTTTAAAAGCGGTTTCGCAACTCAATAGTTACCTAAAAAGGTACATTTTTTCCAAATTTCCAATTCGTGCACGCCCCACACTCGTCATCCAGTGTGTGCGTCACTCGAAATCCATGAAAGGATGTAAAGTTCGGGGTTTCATACCCTCAGGACATGATTTAAAGACATTACTTACCTCAAACTAGCCTGAAAATCTACTCCGCAATGCGTTTGCCCGTCGAATCAACTTCCGAGTGCTCCAAGTCTACAAAGATCAAATCTTTCTCATTAAATTATGCTAAGGGAATGAATTCCAATTGAAAAATACAATTTTAGCACAAAACCAGAAATTAGCCAAAACCCGACCCCCGGGTCCGCATCTCGGAACTCGACAAATTTTATACCAAAATGTTCTTCATCATCTCACGAGTCAGTACATATAAAGAACTCGAAAATTGGAGTTCTTTTGACCCCTCAAATCATCCCTAGAAGGACTCATATCTCAAGCCCTAACTCCACCCTTTTCTACTGATTTTCATGAATTAAACACTGATATTTTGTTCCTTAATCACAAATAATCGAGTTTTAGGGTCCAATATCCTTACCTCAATGAAGAACAATGATTTCCTCTCTTCAAAATCGCCTCAAAGCTCTTCTCCGGTTCAAAAATGGTGTAACAGGGTTTAATGGTCGCGGAGGTATGTTGTTATACTGTTCACGTGTTTTATTGTTCACCCTATTTACTGGTCACCCAGTACTGTTACCCGAGTTACTGTTCACCCGAGTTACTGTTCATGCAGCTGTGAAAAAAATGCAGCAGCTTTTCTTCTAGTCTAAATTGATCCGTTAACCTTTCGAAATCCACCCGAGGCCCTCGAAAATCTCAACAAATATGCCAACATGTCCCATAACATCATTCGAACTTAGTCTAGCCTTCGAAACACCAAAAACAACATCAAAACACCAAAATCACATCAAATTCAAGCCTATGAACTTTGAAATTCCTAAATTCCACCAACGACGCCGAAACTATCCAAAACAACTTCGATTGACCTGAAATTTTGCAGACATATCCAAAATGACATTACGTACCTGTTCCAACTGTCGGAATTCCATTCCGACCCCGATAGCCTATTTTCCACTACCGACCGGAAATCGCCAAAAATTAACTTTCGCCAATTCAAGCCTAATTCTACACCGGACATCACAAAAATATTCCGGACACACTCCTAAGTCCCAAACCACCTAACGAAGCTATCCGAGCCATAAAATCACATTCCGGGGTCGTTTACCAATAAGTCAACTCTCAGTTGACTTTTCCAACTATAAGGCTATTTTTAAAGACTAAATGACTAAATTCTTGTTACAGCCATTCCGATTCCGAACCTACCAAATCTAACACATCATAAATAGTATAACCAACCTATGACAAGGCAAAAAAAGGAATAATAATGAAATTTTTACGGAACGACCGGCCGGGTCGTAACATTCTCCCCTACTTAAACACACATTCGTTCGAACGTGCCTAGAGTTGTTCCAAACACCACCAAAATTGCAGTGTAACCTACCATGCATATATTCTTAGGTGTTCCCACATCACTCTACCCCATATAGGTCTAATAGCACAACACCGTTGAAATTTTGAAATCCAATCTTGACCCATAAACCTTAGAACTACATTTTCACTTCTGAATCAATTTACAAGATCCAAATCCCACAACTACAAACTGAATAAATCTGGGCATACTGTAGCAAGTCATATCTGTAACCCAAGATGAAATACCATGATACACTACATGACTCAAACACTCGTGGCGATAACTCCTAATCACAATACTTGCTTATAACAACCCAATACCGGTAAATAATCTCTCATCAAGCAAAGCCTCATTCTAACACTTTCATATGGTGCCGATGATGAAAGGAACACGCAGAATCTAGTAACCATTCGTCTGATCAACATCAATACCACTATACTATCCAGAACCATAACTTGTGCAACTCATGCAATCAATAACAACATCCCAAAAGATCAATTTATAAAATAAAGAAGACTCACACGAGAGGACTATCCTGCCATTAACTATTACCATCAAAGCATCATGCTAGAAGCCTGGCCCACACCATAAAATGAGAACACACGAATCTGACACCAAGGGTCATACTTCTACCTTACTCTGTTGCAAAGTGTGATCTCATCCAACCGCTGGACCACATGAAATACTCCAAGACACCTTGCTCAAAATCAATAACCATGCGAAATTCGACATCAATTACTCAAAGTGCATTGCCATAACCCTGGGGGAAATCGGACGATACCATGCCACCCAAACCAGAAACAACATAACCAACACGTCTCAATCCTGCAACACCCAATTACTTACCTTACAATAATCTCGTTATAAAGCCCAGATAGAACCGCACCCTATGCACATACAACCAATGATCACAACTCCTCGAAACACTGAAAGGTAACTCAGAGATCACTCCAAAACACGAATAAGCTCAATGATAATCGAATGGTACATCCCTCAACAATACCAATTTGGGGTCAACAATTCTGACTCAGTGTAGAATACACACCCATACTGGCCTACTAATAATTATATTCTAAATCAACTCCGGTCATCCAAAAACAGGTAGATAACTCTCCAAAGGTTCATAATGACTGAATCATGACCTATACTAACACTTGACTAGATGTGCTCGCATCCTCGTAGTTCACAACTACAAAAACAATTTGTTCATGAAAAATGCCAGTCTCAAAATCCATGAGGCGCACCAATTACCATATCTGATCCCAATTCCACTACTCAAATATATAACACGCCCCTAATACTTTATCATTTCACCAGGGATACCCCCATAATTCCTCTGTGTCACCAAGAAACCTTGAATATCAGCAGTCGATCCAACAAGAGAGCGTCGTAACACCAATGAAGCACCCCTACTCAAACACATTGTCCTTAATGAATGTATACTCTCATCCAACCACCCAATAGTGGTATCCTTTACCTAATCATCTGAAACTGCCAGTTCTGACCTTCCTTCCAGAACTGAATCGTGACCTCACATATGCCACTCTCCATTATACACAAAATGCCGCATACGCCATGCAGTACTATGATAAATTATGAGAACTTCATGCTCCCTTCCTAGCCACAAACAACTACGTACACAACTAGCCAAGAACATTCCATTTGATCCCATCTAGAAGCAAAATCAGTATACATCATAAGGCCCTCACGCCTGTAGAAATATACATCTCTAACCATGGTAGAAACCATCAAGAACTCCCGAATCACATTTGTACAACACCAAACCGCCAAGACTGAATCCTTCCAACTCAGCCAAGCTACACATGCCACCAAATTCTAAGAGAATTGCTAAGAAACACCTGTAACAACTCATTACCTTATAAACACCCAAAGAACTAACCATATCCCTTATCATGTTGATCCGACGTACTACCAAGCTGTCCTATTTATCAAAGTTCTTTCTGACTTATCTTCGAATTGATACTTCTTCTTGCCATAATACCGCAATTCTCAATCCCGACACACCGCACGAAACCCGAGCATAAAAAAAATATACCGTCTAAGGCTCAGAAGCCACTAAATACTCTCGCAAACATCCCTAGAGAACCACATAAAAAATACTTACCCTAAATAGACTTCTTGCGAATTTAAAGTCATTACCTTCGCTTTCCTGATACTGATTAATAGAATCCATGATAATGCAAATACACCACAAGCCTTGACACCTTCCCCGAAAATCTCAATTCTAGTCCTTCTCACACCTTGAAGATCCTCAATCGCTACATATAACCTTGAATCCATCTGAACCATTCTCGAACGTCATTCACTATACGCAATTTCAATAACACTAACGAAGTAAGCAGAACGACCTGACTCCGCTTGCAATCCACATACTAGGAAAGTAATCCATACATTTGGAGCAACAATCAAACTCATACACTGCACACACTACCCTTTCAAGTACAACTTAATCATTCAATAAATTCCAATGTGTAAGGTACATTACAACCTCTATCGAAGAATTTCCCGTTACTCGAGCCATTCCCAGACTCCACCTCTGCAGGGCAATAACTGATTCACCAACATACCTCGAACCGAAACCAATACAACACATAATCGTCTAATCAACTTATCAGTAACGAACTCTCCCACTTGGCTCAAAGCCAAGGATCAAGACAAACAATAACTCACGATGTCCATACATTATCACTGCCACCATACTATGGTGGGATTCAACTAAATCCTTCATACGCTCATATGACCCAGACCATCTAACCCTCAACTTGTATGCAAATCTCGCATTCACCATTGTAATGGTCATGCCAACTCCACAAGCGATCTAAACTAAAATTACCATATACAACTTAAACAATAATTGATAGAGAGAACTTACTACAGATCAACATAAGGGTCACACACCTCAGGACAACCCGCAGGAGATACCCCTGCCTGCTTAACCTAAGAATGATATCTCCCTACACACTTCCGAAAATAATAGCTATCACGCAATCACTATACTTTCCTACATTAGAACACAACCACTGTCTGTCGGCAAGACATCCCATTAAGCAGTATAAGAACCTGAAGTTGATGGCAACACTAACACTGGAGTTGTGGCCAAGGAATTCTTGAGCTTCTGGATTCTCTACTCACACTCTTCTGACAACATAGATACCTTCACTAGACACCACGTGTCCCAAGAATGCTACTGAATTGAGCCAAAAATTTACACTTGAAGAACTTCGCACAAAGATTCTCTTACCTATATCCTTGTAATACCATCATCAAATGCTGAGTATGCTATCCCTGGCTACGAGAGTACGACAGGATGCCATCAATAAATACAATAACAAAGGAGTTATAACGCGGCTGAATACGCCAGCAATCAAATACATGACCGCTGCTGGGGCATTGGTCAGCCCAAAGGATATCACCAGGAACTCATAACACAATAGAAGGATCTACTTCGCTCCACATCTAAACAACATAAGAGGTCCTTCACTACACTCACAGCTCGAGGCCATATTTTTACTTAAGACTGAAGTCAATTACTCAATGATTCTTTCTACCTCTCCCTCTAATCCATTCTTTCCACAATCAAATAACCTGAACACATCTAACTACCAATCACACTCACCACGTAGTCATCTATTCACAAAGTTCCATCAATAAGGACACCAACGGACATATAAGTCCCCCAAAATATGTGCTCACACAAACAAAATCAAAACACTCAAGCCACAGACAAAATTCGGCCTCAAATCCTTCCGACTGGCCCATTATTAACATGCTAAAAATCACATATCACCCATGAAAGTCAGAAGCCGACGACAGAAAACTGATACCAATCGCTCACGTGCGCATTCGAATACATGAAAGGAATTCAAAGAGTTACGCTTTTGGATGAATAAAATGGATTCGCACGACAAGAATTCATGAATGTGGAATGTTTCCTAAGGGTTCTGTAGCCTCTTGAAGATAAGTACAGACGTCTCCGTACCGATCCGCAAAACTCTACAAAACCTGATCATGACCGTTGAGTTCTATGTAACCTAGAGCTCTGATACCAACTTGTCACAACCCCAAATCCTAATAGGTCGTGATGGCGCCTATCGTGGAACTAGGCTAGCCAACCATCACATAACTACACATTTGTTTTAATATAATTTCTCAAAAATCAATAATAACCAGCAACAGAGTATAAAAATTTTCTCTAAGTCTTTAAGCAAACATAATAATATAATCTACCATCTAAACAAATCCCCCAGGACTGGAGTTAACCGATCACAAGCATCTAAGAATAAACCTAATACTGCTAATGTCATAAACCATGTATCAGAATAAAATACTAATACTAATGAAGGAAGGGAAATGGAGAAGCTGTAGACGCTGGACGGCTACCTCGAAATCCCGAATGCTGACGATGAATGAACTCTAATGGCTACTGCTCAGAACTAGTACCTGGATCTGCACACAGAGGTGCAATGAGTAATGATGAGTACGCCAACTCAGTAGTAATGAAAATAAATCACAGTTTGAAGAATAAGAAACAAACAACAACAAATACACCAATCCACAAAACCATAAAATATCAAGTCTCAATAAAGTATACATAAGTTCGAAAATCAGTTTCCGTAAAAATCCTTGAATAAAGTATAATTTCCAATATTTCTCAGTAAAACTCAAAAACTATCGGTTTGGAAGATGAAACAAATCATAATCAAAAGCTCAGCAAAATATCATTTTAAACCGCCCCTCGAGCAAAATCATCACTCGTAATCAGTCACTCAACACCTAACCACCACTCAATAACAGTCACTCAGCACCTCACAGTCACATAACATCAGCCTTTCGAGCAACCTCACTGTCACTAATGCCTCCCAATCACTCATCACTCGGTACTCGGCACTAGACACTCGCACTCAGTAGGTACCTGCGCTCACTGGGGGTGTGTACAGGCTCTGGTGGGGCTCCTACAACCCAAGTATAAACAAGCCACATCATGGCATCAATCATCTCTCAGGCTCTCGGCCTCTCTCATATCATAAATATCCTCACAACATGGGCCCTCGGCCTCACTTAGTTAGACTCTCAACATGCCACTCGGGCCATAAATGAAACGGGGTTCTCGACCCAAAATAGTATTTCATTTCAACAAATAGTAATATCATCAAATATGAGTGTCAACAATTTCACAAGAAGGACTGAGTGTAAAATCATAGTTTCAAAGTAGTGAGAATATCAGTAAAATATCCCCCAACCGGTTAAACAGATCGGCACTAGGCCCCAAACATGGCTTACATCCCAAGTATATCAAAACACAATAATACTATAAATCATATGCTTTAAAAGCGGTTTCGCAACTCAATAGTTGCCTGAAAAGGTACATTTTTTTCCAAATTTCCAATTCGTTCACACCCCACACTCGTCATCTAGTGTGTGCGTCACTCCAAATCCGTGAAAGGATATAAAGTGCGGGGTTTCATACCCTCAGGACATGATTTAAAGACATTACTTACTTCAAACTAGCCCGAAAAGCTACTCCGCAATGCGTTTGCCCCTCGAATCAGCTTCTAAGTGCTCCAAATCTATAAAGCTCAGATCTTTCTCATTAAATTATGGTAAGGGAATGAATTACAATTGAAAAATATCAATTTTAGCACAAAACCCGAAATTAGCCAAAACCCGACCCCCGGGCCCACATCTCGGAACTCGACAAATTTTATACCAAAATTTTCTTCATCATCTCACGAGTTCGTACATATAAAGAACTCGAAAATCAGAGTTCGTTTGACCCCTCAAATCATCCCTAGAAGGTCTCATAATCTCAAGCCCTAACTCCACCTTTTTCTACTGATTTTCATGAATTAAACACTGATATTTTGTTCCTTAATCACAAATAATCAAGTTTTACGGTCCAATATCCTTACCTCAATGAAGAACAATGATTTCCTCTCTTCAAAATCGCCTCAAAGCTCTTTTCCCGTTCAAAAATGGTGTAAACGGGTTTAATGGTCGCGGAGGTTTTTCTTTTTAATATTGTTCACGTTTTTACTGTTCACCCGAGTACTATTCACCCGAGTTACTGTTCACCCGAGCTATTGTTCATGCTGTTGTGAAAAAAATGCAGCAGCTTTTCTTCTAGTCTAAATTGATCCGTTAACCTTTCAAAATCCACCCGAGGCCCTCAGAAATCTCAACAAATATACCAACATGTCCCATAACATCATTCGAACTTAGTCAAGCCTTCGAAATACCAAAAACAACATCAAAACACCAAAATCACATCAAATTCAAGCCTATGAACTTTGAAATTCCTAAATTCCACCAACGACGCCGAAACTATCCAAAATAACTCCGATTGACCTGAAATTTTGCAGGCATATCCAAAATGACATTACGAACCTATTCCAACTGTTGGAATTCCATTCTGACCCCGGTAGCCTATTTTCCACTGCCGACCGGAAATCGCCAAAAACTAACTTTCACCAATTGAAGTCTAATTCTACATCGGACATCACAAAAGTATTTTGAACACACTCCTAAGCCCCAAATCACCTAACGAAGCTATCCGAGCCATAAAATCTGCATTCTGAGGTCGTTTACCAATAAGTCAACTCTCAGTTGAATTTTCTAACTATAAGGCTATTTTTAAAGACTAAATGACTAAATTCTTGCTACAGCCATTTCGATTCCGAGCGTACAAACTCTAAAACATCATAAACAGTATAACCAACCTATGAAAGGCAAAAACATGAATAATAATAAAATTTCTACGGAACGACCGGCCAGGTCGTTACACATTTTGACTTCTAGAGCTCGGTTCTTGGCGATTCTTTGTGGGTTTTCAAGCAATTCGATTAGGTTAGTGATCTTCACTTAGAATTTAATATATTCCATTAATTAGTATTTGTTTTTATCGTTTAAATTGTGTTTTTAGTTAAGGAAAATATTGGTTTTTGAAGAAAATTTTCAAAAGAAAATTTCATGATTTGAGGGACGAAATGGTATCGGAATTTGGTAACTTTTGTATGGTTTAACTCATGTTGGAATAGTATTCAGATTTTATAAAATTTGACGGGTTCCGAGGTGCGGGCCCGGGGGTCGACTTTTTGGTCGATTATTAGATTTTTGTATAGATTGAATCTTTCTTATCCGGAATAGTTTCTTATAAGTTTTATGTGTGTTTTGAAGTTGTTCTAGTTGGATCTGAGCCGCCCGGAGGCCTTTTCACCCGAGAAGTCCATTTTTAGAGTACCGGGTTGTCGTCTTTGAGGTAAGTATCTTGCCTAACCTTGTGTGGGGGAATTACCCCCTAGGATTTGAGTCTTCTATGTTGATTGTAGCCGTGTACGCGAGGTGACGAGTGCGTACTCGGACTTATTTGTAGGAGGTTGGACTTTTAGGATTCTTAGATCCTTATATTCCCTGTGTATGAAGTTGTTATTGTTATGACTTAGTTCCTGATTGCTAGTTCCATCTCTAGCTGCTTAAATTAGAATTACTTGCTTTTAAATTCACTTTGTCTTTTATTTGATCTTAATTGACTTAACTGAAGATTCTACCTTTCTACCGCCATGCTATATTGTTTTTCATAAACTGCCTATTTAATTGAAATATGTATTATCACACCCTGTAATTGTTTAGCATTAATTGGAGTTATTATTATCTTTACCCTTACTTGAATTTTTTGAAAAATATCTTGTAATTGGTCAACCTTAAAAGGAATTTTGATAAACTATATCTTAGTCGACTTGCCTTTATTTGGAGTTCATTGACTTGTGTTGGCTTCTTATTGTTGACTTGAATATTGCGTATTCATTGTTACGTCTTGTTTCTCCCTAGTTAAGCTGTTTTCCTTATGCTTAGTATTTCTTTTCCGTGATTATTCCTTGTGAGTGACTTTTACCATTCTTGCGATTAAGTTCTTGTATTGATTTGCTCGTCGTGCATTGTAGTTCTGTCATTTGTTGCTTTGTACCTTTTGTGGTGATGTATGTTGTGTTCCGTCGTGTTATGGTTGTTATCCTTGTTGGTTGCATTGTATATTTACTTTGGGGACTATGGACGTATTCTGGGAGATCCCCCCTGTACTGCATATTTACTTTGGGACTACAGACGTATTTTGGGAGATCCACTTGTACTGCATAGTTACTTTGGGACTACAGACGTATTCCGGGAGATCCCCCAACACTACATATTTACTTTGGGACTACAGACATAATCCGGGAGATCCACCAGCACTGCATATTTTATTGGGACTACAGACGTATTCCGGGAGATCCTCTGTATTGTGTGATGAGTACGGAACTACGGGACGAGATCCCGGTAGATTTTATCAAAGGAATTATATTTGAAAGACAATTATTTAGAAAGTCCAATTTGAAAAAAAAATGTTTATTTTAAACAAAACTAAGTTGAAGGATATCCCTTTGGAAAAGAATATTTGGAAAATGTTTATGTTGAAGAAAACTATTGTTTAAAGGACACTTTCTTTGAAAAAGTATATTTGAAAAGCTTTTGTTTTGAAGAAAAATATGTCTGAGAGACACCTCTTGGGAAAATTACGTTTCAAAAGAATTTCCCTTTAAAAGGGATATTTCCTTAAAGCTTTCAATATAGAAACTTGCGGGTGAAAGTTTACACTTGTGATGACCCAAAAGGGTAATCTTGTGTAAATTTAGTAAAACTGTGTTCTGAGGCCCCGAAAGCCTCTGTTAATCTCACCTCCTTGTGCATGCACATCCCGAGCGCGTAGCCGGGAAGTCCTTATGTGGAAATGTGTTGAACTGTTGAATTTATGATAATTAATGGAATAAAGTTGCCTTTGGTCAGCTTTTTTGGTAAACGGACCTGGACCCGTGATTTGACGGTCCCAGAGGGTCCGTAGGAAAATATGGGACCTGGGCGTATGCCCATAATTGAATTCCGAGGTCCCAAGCCCGAGAAATGAATTTTTAAAGAAAATTGTTTTCTGAAAATAAGAAAGACTTTTGAAAATGAACTTTGATGTGAAATCTGGGTTACTAGGCCCGTATTATGGTTCCGATACCCGGAACAGGTTTAATATGTGTTATTTGAGTTATCTGTAAAATTTGGAAAGAAACAGACTTGGTTTGATGTGTTTCGGATCAAAATTCGAGAATTTAGAAGTTTATGAAGTTGATGGTTATATTACTCGAATAAGTTCGTATGATGATTTTGAAGTCGTGTGTATATTTGGTTTTGAGCCCCGAGGGCTCGGGTGAGTTCCGGGTATGTGTCGGGATGCAATAGAGTTGGAAAAATCTAGTGTGTTGTGTTGTTTCTGGTGTCCAGTCATTTCTTCTCCGCAATCGCGGTGTGTTGCACGCGATCGCGATGTGTATTTTGGGAAGGGGGTCAAGTTGATCTGCACGATCGCAAAGAGCTGAGTGCGAACGGGGAGCCTCAGGGTTTAGCTCTACGCGATCGCAATCCCTTGTTCGCAATCACGTAAGTCTCTTGTGGGGTTGGGGGACTGGGCAGCAATTGTTCTATGCGAACGCGATCTCTCATTCGCGATCGCATGGGTCCACATTCTTGTTCTATGTGATATCAATCCCTTGTTCGCGATCATGTAAGTTTAAAACCCAGTACTCTCCGCGATCACAACTCCTTTTCCGCGATCGCGTAGAGTAAAATTGCTCAATAATTTAAAGTCTTAAAAACAGAATGTTATTTTGGGATTTCCACTTCTTCATCAATTTCTTCTTCTCCAAAACCCCATCGATGACCCCCCAAGCTATATTCCCTCCATAAACACTTGGGTAAGTGATTTTAGCACCAATTTCTTCCACTTTCTTCCCTTATAACGAGAATCTAGGCCTAAAATCCTAAAATCAAAGTAGAAATTAGGGGTTTTGGGTAGAGTTAGGGTTTATGGGATTTTGGGTAATTCAACCTCAATTTGGGGTCAGATTTAAAAACAAATCATATATTTGAACTCGTGGGGGTATAGATGATCGAGTTTTGGTCCGAACCTCTTGTTTGGACCAAGCGGTCCCGGGGTCGAATTTTGGTATTTTTGGAAGAATGCTAGGAAATAGATAATTAGGCTATGGGATTGATTTATTGAGTCATTATTGATATACTTAAGTTAATTATTTCTAGATATTGTTGTTCCGGAGTTGAATCCAAAAGGAAGGGCGGTGTTAGAGGCTTGATTGCTATTTTTGGTCCCGAGGTAAGTGTCTTCCCTAAATTTGGTGAAGGAATAGGTATTGTATGCTATGTGTTAAGTGTTTATCATGTTCAATGAATAGGTGAGGTGACAAGTACCTATGCATTGAGTGTCAAGCATGCCCGTGAGTCTATTTTCGATAGAAATCTTATTATTACTTCCACGTTCGTTATAATATGCAATTATCTCTACTTGGAAGTTCATTATTGTTGAAAACTCTGGTTGATGAACTCATAATGTATCGGTTCGATTGAGAACCCAATTGTAAAGGATATATTTGAAATGATTGGTTATGGCTGAGACCCTTGCCGGGCAATCGTTATGATATTTACTGATACTTTCCCCTTGCCGGGTGATTTTGAATTGTATTTCCACTATGCTGCATTCCTTGCCATTGATATCGTCATTGTTTTGGTGGGGAAGAGTATAAAGCAATAAGGGTGATGTCGTGCCATGATTTACATTGATTACATCAAAATTTTCATAGTGAGGAAGAGAGTAAAAGCACGAAGGGTGATGCCGTGCCGATTGATTACTATTTATGCACGAAGGAACATTCTATGCCGTGATTGTGATGTTTTATGCACAAGGGAAAATTCCGTTCCATGTTTATGTTGTTTATGCACAAGGGGACATTCCGTGCCATATTTTATATTGTTATGCACGAGGGGACATTCCGTGCCATGTTTATGTTGTTTATTCACAAGGGGACATTCCATGCCATATCTTATATTGTTGTGCACGAGGGGACATGCCGTGCCGTTTATTTTCACTGTTTAATTTGTGTTGTCAATCCCTGTTATTATTTTCGGATATTTTAGGCTGTTGTTTTCTTTTCCGTCATTCCAGTATTTTCTATCTCTTACCCCCAGCATGTTCTTCCCCGTAATTGTATTCTTGTTTAGTTTCTACTATACTATTGAACTGCAAAGGTACAATTTGTTGTCGTGTCCTAGGATCGTCACTACTTCGCGAGGTTAGGCTCGGCACTTATTCAGTACATGGGGTCGGTTGTACTGATGCTACACCTGCACTTGTTTATGTTGTGTAGATTACGCAGCCGAACCTAGTGGACATCGCTAGTGGAAATGTCCTTCAGTCCATCCCGGACGACACCGAGGTAGTTCCGCATGGAGTTCGTGGATCTCGGCGTCCCTGTCTATCTTTTATACTGTCTTTCATGTGTTTTCCAGACAGATACATCATTTTATTTTCAAACTGTTGTTTTTAGTCAAATCTTAGACTAGTTCCTGAGGTTGTGACTCCACTTCTGGGTTGTAAATAAAGGGGATTTTTGCGTTGTTACCTATTGTTATTTAGAATTATGTTAATCCTTCCGCACTTTATTTCAGTTATATAGTCAGTGTTTATTATTTTCACTTGCTAATAAATCAATACAGTTGACATGTTCGCTTTCCTAGCGGGTGCAACGTTAGGCGCTATCACGGCCTGAAGGTGGGATTTTCGATCATGACAAGTTGGTATCAGAGCACTAGGTTGCTTAGGTCTCACAACTCACGGACAAACTTGGTAGACTCTGAGGGATCGGTACGGAGACGTCTGTACTTATCCCCTGGAGGCTGCAAAGTTAGGAATAACTTCACTTTTCTTCTTTTCTGTCGTGCGATTTGAAATTCTAAATTCTAATTAAGTTTCGACTCTATTTTCTCGCAGATGGCGAGAACGCGAGCTTTCTCATCTACCGATTAGCAGTCCGGCTCTTCTGTTGCAGCTCCTACAAGGGGCCGAGGCCGAGGCCGTATTAGAGGCCGAGGCAAGGGCAGGGCTTAGCCCAGAGCAGCATCCCCAGTAGGGGACCCAGAGGTGGACTTTGCCGGTGAGGTTCCTACTCAGACAGTTCCAGTTGGACCAGCTCAGGTCTCAGAGGGGTTCATTGCCAACCCGGTGCTTTTGGATGCTCTAATCCACTTAGTGGTGCTCATGGAGAGTGTGGCTCAGGCCGATCTTCTTCCTACTGCACCAGCCGTCTCTCAGGCTGGGAGAGGGACCTAGACTCCTGCTACTCGCACACTAGAGCAGCTAGATCCTCAGTTCCAGACTCCGGTACCTCAGACCGCCGGATCAGCTCAGCCGGGCATTATGGCCCAGACAGTTGAGGGAGCAACAATGTCAGTAGATGCTTTATGGAGATTGGATAGATTCACCAAGTTGTTCACTACTACATTTACTGGTTCACCATCACAGGATCCCCAGGATTATTTGGACAGTTGTCATGAGGTTCTTCGGAACATGGGCATAATAGAGTCCAATGGAGTTGATTTTGCTACCTTTCGTCTTTCGGGTTCCGCCAAGATTTGGTGGAGAGACTAATGCTTGACCAGGCCAGCTGGATCTACACCATTGACTTGGGATCAGTTCTCCAAGGTGGGGAAGTTCGTTCCAGTTACTCAGAGGGAGGATCTTCGGAGGCAGTTTGAGCGCCTACAGCAGGGGTCCATGTCTGTCACTCAGTACGAGACCAGGTTCATCACTCTAGCTCGGCATACTATTATGATACTCCCCACTGATCGTGAGAGAGTGAGGAGGTTTACTGAGGGTTTGGCTCAGCCCATCACGCTTCAGATGGCCAATGAGTCAGGTACTGATATTTCGTTCCAGGATGCGGCTAATGTGACAAGGAGGATTGAGATGATTATGTCACAGGGTGGTGTCAGGGGGCTGACAAGAGGCCCCGTCACATTGGTCCTTTCAGTGGAGCCTCATCTGAGGGCAGGGATTCTTCAGGCAGAGTTCATCCTCCCAGACCCTATCAGTCGGCACTTCAGGTAGCTCACAGTGCACCGCCAACTCCTATTGGTGCACCACCAGCGCCTATCAGTGCACCGCCGCTTCAGAGTTTCCGGGGAGGTTATCAGGGTCGACAGGGCCAGTTCCAGATTCAGCAGCCACATCATTAGAGGCCTTGTTATACTTGCGGAGGATTGGGGCATATTTCCAGGTTTTTCCCCCGAGGTTCTGGTGGGTCTCAGTATCAGGGTTCCCATGCCATGATTCCCGCATCAGGCGCACCCTCACCCTCTCAGCTAACTAGGGGTGGTGGTCGGGGTGCCAGAGGTAGAGGTCAGACTCATAGAGGTGGAGGACATGCCACGAGAGGTAGAGGTCAGGCCGCAGTAGGTCGACCCAGAGATGATCAGATTGGAGGGGCTCAGCCCCGGTGCTATGTTTTTCCTGCCAGGCCTAATGCTGAGGCTTCTGATGCAGTTATTACATGTACGATTTCAGTTTGCAGCCGAGAGGCTCCGGTGTTATTTGATCCGGGTTCTACATTCTCCTATGTGTCTTCATATTTTGCCCCTTATTTGAGTATGCCCCGTGATTCCTTGAGTGCTGCTGTGCATTTGTCTACACCGGTGGGTGATTCTATAGTGGTAGATCGAGTCTACCATGCTTGCTTAGTAGTCATTGGTGGTCTGGAGACTCAAGTTGATCTTTTGCTTCTTGATATGGTTGACTTTGATGTTATATTGGAGATGGATTGGTTATCCCCCTATTATGCTATTCTGGACTGTCATGCCAAGACAGTGACCTTGGCTTTGCCAGGGGTGCCTCGTTTGGAGTGGAGGGGGACTCCTAGTCATTCTTCTAGTAGAGTTATTTCTTATATAAAGGCTCGGCACATGGTCGAGAAGGGTCTTTTGGACTATCTAGCCTATGTTCGTGATTCTAGCACCGAGGTTCCTTCCCTGGAGTCTGTGCCCGTGGTTCGTGAGTTTTAAGAGGTATTCCCTGTTGACCTGCCGGGTATGCCACCCGACATGGATATTGATTTTTGTATTGAGTTAGCTCAGGGCANGTGAGTTTCCAGAGGTATTCCCTGCTGACCTGCCGGGTATGCCACCCGACATGGATATTGATTTTTGTATTGAGTTAGCTCAGGGCACCCAACCTATTTCTACTCCGCCGTATCATATCGCCCCCCCATAGTTGAAGGAGTTGAAGGATCAGTTGCAGGATTTGTTGGATAAAGGCTTCATTAGGCCTAGTGTTTCTCCTTGGGGTGCTCCAGTATTGTTTGTCAAGAAGAAAGATGGCTCGATGAGGATGTGTATTGACTACCGGCAGTTGAATAAGGTTACTATTAAGAACAAGTATCCTTTGCCGAGGATTGATGATTTATTCGACCAGCTTCAGGGTGCTTCAGTGTTTTCCAAGATTGACTTGAGATCTGGTTACCATCAGCTGAGGATTAGGGCGTCTGATGTCCCTAAGACAGCCTTTCGCACTCATTATGGGCATTATGAGTTCTTGGTGATGTCATTTGGGCTGAAAAATGCCCCCGCTGCTTTTATGGAGTTGATGCACCGAGTGTTCTGGCCTTATTTGGACTCATTTGTGATTGTTTTCATTGATGATATATTGATATACTCTCGCAGCCGAGAGGAGCATGAGTAGCACCTTAGAGTCGTCCTACAGACTCTGAGGGATAATCAGTTGTATGCCAAATTCTCCAAGTGTGAGCTTTAGTTGAGTTCAGTTGCATTTGTAGGCCTTGTGGTATCGTCAGAGGGTGTTCAGGTGGATCCCAAGAAGATTTCAGCAGTCAGGGATTGGCCTAGACCCACCTCAGCGATAGAGATCCGGAGTTTCTTGGGCTTAGCAGGTTATTATTGCCGGCTTGTGGAGGGCTTTTCATCCATAGAAGCCCCGATGACCAGGTTGACTCAGAAGAGTGCTCAGTTCAGGTGGTCTGAGGAGTGTGAGGCGAGCTTTCAGAAGCTCAAGATAACCTCGACCACGACACTAGTGTTAGTTTTGCCCACAGGTTCAGGATTGTATACCGTGTATTGTGATGCTTCACGGGTTGGGCTTGGTGCAGTGTTGATGCAGGATGGAAAGGTTATAGCCTATGCTTCTCGTCAGTTGAAGGTTTATGAGAAGATCTACCTAGTTCATGACTTGGAATTAGCAGTTATTGTGCATGCATTAAAGATTTGGAGGCATTATTTGTATGGTGTGCCATGTGAGGTGTTCACAGATCATAAGAGCTTACAGTATCTGTTCAAATATAAGTAGTTGAACATGAGGCAGAGGATATGGTTAGAGTTGCTGAAGGATTATGATATTACCATTCTTTATCATCCGGGGAAGGCCAATGTGGTGGATGATGCTTTGAGCCGGAAGTCAGCCATTATGGGTAGTCTTTCCTATTTATCAGTCCGAGAGCGACCTCTTTCTTTGGATGTTCAGGATTTAGTCAATCGATTTGTTAGATTGGAGGTTTCTGAGACTGGCAGTGTTTTGGCCCATACCGTGGCCCGTTCTTCATTGTATGACCGTATCCGGGCCAGGCAGTATGACGATCGCCATTTATGTGTTCTTAGAGATAGATTCAGGCACGGAGATGCCAAGCAGGTTAAGGTTGATGTTGAGGGAGTTTTGAGGATACAGGGTCAGATTTGTGTACCTGATGTAGATGGTATTTGTGAGTTGGTACTTCAGGAGGCCCATAGTTCCCGGTATTCTATTCATCCGGGCGCTGCAAAGATGTACCAGGACTTGCGGTAGCACTATTGGTGGCAGGGGATAAAGAAGGATATTGTAGCTTATGTAGCTCGATGCTTGAACTGTCAGCAGGTTAAGTACGAGCACCAGAGATCCGGTGGTTTGATGCAGCAGATTCAGCTTCCCGAGTTGAAGTGGGAGCGTATCACCATGGAATTTGTAGTTGGACTCCCCCGGACTCAGAGGATGGTTGATGCAGTATGGGTCATTGTGGATAGGCTGACCAAGTCAGCGCACTTCAGTTCAGTATCAGTTTCGTATTCAGTAGAGAAGTTGGCAAAGATCTATATGAGAGAGATTGTTAGACTGCATGGTGTGCCCATATCTATTACATCAGACCGAGGTACTCAGTTTACCTCCCATTTCTGAAGAGTATTTCAGCGGGATTTGGGCACGCAGATCGATTTGAGCACAACATTTCATCTTCAGAGGAACGGGCAGTCCGAGCGTACTATTCAAATTTTGGAGGATATATAGCGAATTTGTGTTATTGACTTTGGAGGTTCATGAGACCAGTTCTTGCCGTTAGCTGAGTTTTCCTACAATAACAGCTATCAGTCGAGCATTCAGATGGCTCCGTATGAGGCGTTGTATGGTAGACGGTGTCGGTCTCCAGTCGGATGGTTTGAGCCGGGAGATGCTAGATTGTTGGGTTCTGAGTTAGTCCAGGATGCCTTGGACAAGGTGAAGATCATTCAGGATAGACTTCTTACAGCTCAGTCAATGCAGAAGAGTTATACGGATCGCAGAGTTCGAGATTTGGCATTTATGATAGGCGATCGGGTATTTCTTCAGGTGTCTCCCATGAAGGGCGTGATGAGATTTGGAAATAAGGGCAAGTTGAGCCTTAGGTACATTGGTCCATTTGAGATTCTGGCCAAGGTAGGAGAGGTGGCCTACAAACTTGCCTTGCCACCTAGTTTATCAGTCGTACACCCGGTGTTTCATGTATCTATGCTCCGAAGGTATATTGCAGATCCATCTCATGTTCTTGACTTCAGCGGTGTCCAGTTGGACAAGGATTTCACTTATGAGGAGGAGCCGGTAGCCATATTAGTTAGGCAGGTTCGTCAGTTGAGATAGAACAGTTATCCTTCAGTTCGTGTACAGTGGAGAGGTCAGCCTGTTGAGGCAGCTATTTGGGAGTCGGAGCCCGATATGCGGAGCCTACATCCCCACCTTTTCCCCGATTTAGTTACTTTTCTATGTCCGTTCGAGGACGAACAAATGTTTTAGAGGTGGAGATTGTGATGACCCAAAAGGGTCATCTTGTGTAAATTTAGTAAAATTGTATTTCGAGGCCCCAAAAGACTCCGTTAATGTCACCTCGATGTGCGTACACATCCCGAGCGCGTAGCCGGGAAGTCCTTATGTGGAAATGTGTTGAACTGTTGAATTTATGATAATTAATGGAATAAAGTTGACTTTGGTCAACATTTTTGGTAACAGAACCAGGACCCGTGATTTGACGATCCCGGAGTGTCCGTAGGAAAATATGGGACCTGGGTGTATGCCCGGAATCGAATTCCGAGGTCCCAAGCCCGAGAAATGAATTTTTAAAGAAAATTGTTTTCTGAAAATAAGAAAGACTTTTGAAAATGAACTTTGATGTGAAATATGGGTTACCGGGCCCGTATTATGGTTCCGATGCCCGGAACAGGTCCAATATGTGTTATGTGAGTTATCTGTAAAATTTGGAAAGAAACGGACTTGGTTTGACGTGTTTCAGATTAAAATTGGAGAATTTAGAAGTTTATGAAGTTTGAGAAAATTCTATGGATTTTTGAGTTTAATTCACTGTTTTGATGGTTATATTACTCGAATAAGTTCGCAGGAGGATTTTGAAGTCGTGTGTATATTTGGTTTTGAGCCCCGAGGGACCGGGTGAGTTCCGGGTAGGTGCCGGGATGCAATAGAGTTGGAAACATCTGGTGTGTTGTAATGTTTCTGGTGTCCAGTCATTTCTTCTCCGTGATCATAGTATGTTGCACGCGATCGCGATATGTATTTTGGGAAGGGGTTCAATTTTCTCTGCGCGATCGCAAAGAGCTAATTGCGAATGCGGAGCCTCAGGGTTTAGCTCTACGCGATCGCAATCCCTTGTTCGCGATTGCGTAAGTCTCTTGTGGGGTTGCGGGACTGGGCATCAGTTGTTCTATGTGAACGCGATCTCTCGTTTGCGATCGCGTGGGTACACGTTCTTGTTCTCTGCGATCGCAATCCCTTGTTCGCGATCGCGTAAGTTTAAAACCCAGTACTCTCTGCGATCGCAACTCCTTTTCCGCGATCGCGTAGAGTAAAATCGCTCAGTGAATTTAAGGTCTTAAAAAAAATTTATTTCGGGATTTCCACTTCTTCATCAATTCCTTCTTCTCCAAAACCCCATTGACGACCCCCAAGCTAGATTCCCTCCATAACCACTTGGGTAAGTGATCCTAGCTCCAATTTCTTCCACTTTCTTTCCCTCATCACTAGAATCTAGGCCTAAAATCCTAAAATCAAAGTAGAAATTAGGGTATTTGGGTAGAGTTAGAGTTTATGGGATTTTGGGTAATTCAACCTCAATTTGGGGTCGGATTTCAAAATAAATCATATAT
>ML344961.1:0-28490 GCA_005239505.1 Nicotiana paniculata | reverse complement strand
TGTCCTTATTACCACTCGTCGGGTAGTTGTTCCGTAACACCACTAGTCGTTATAGCACTAGTCTTTTTTGTTCGGCGTTAGGGGACCCTACGAGTTGTCGCTAGCGTCATCGATTGTTTTGAACACAGATCGGTCACACTACTGGTTGTTTGGAATGCTAAGGCCGAAAGGCAGGCGGTCGGGAACACTAAAGGAGTTTGCTCTGGGCGCTAGGGGCCGTTGCTCACGCAAGCGAAAGGGTGACTATCTTATATAGTGAATATAATTATTTTTTACCCGTATGTTAAATGTGTAACTTGCCCAATATTGATTTTGCTCGATATAGCAGATTCATACACAAAAGCATAGTAGCATCTGTATCCAAGGGAAGCTACCTGAGCTTTCAATGTATAATTAGATTTTAAATTAGAGGGTAGATATAAATTTTGCGAGATGAATGTTTTGGGTCGTTAACCAACGACTAAAAACGACCATCTTTGCAAAATGTCCGTTGTGTAGCGGTTAGCTAATGATAAATGGCCAAACGTGCATGCTTTTGAGTGTATTTTCATCTTATTTATCGTGTGAGTTGCGGGAGATTACATGATATTTGAAGTGAATTATGAGCTTGAATGATAGTGGAGTAAAATATATTAAATTATTGCAAAATAAGGAGAAAAATGGAAGGATTTGGAGCTCGTCTATTCTCGTGCATGGCACAAAAACGAACGCGAAAAAGGAGAAAAGCGAAGGCACAAAACAGCGAAGCGAAGCAAAGGCACGGAACGCTTCGCGAAATGGAAGAATATCAAAAGCTGAATCCGCGTCAAAGAGAGCGCGACACGCTAAGGCAGACACGGATTCCAGCTTCTCCCAAGCGAAGTTGGATTGAAAAATTTCGCCCCTTAGCAACCGTAAGTGATACAAATACATCAAAGAATGACTTTTTAAGGGTGACACACTATCTTTGAAGGCAAGAAAAATCAAGATGGAAGATTCGGAAATGAGTTTTTATCTTTCTTCTTCCCTTTTTCTATTATTGGTGATGAATTCTTATATTGTAGTTGTAAAAATGATTATGAGTAGCTAAATTCTTTATTCTGGGGTTTGATGGAACCTCTTGGAGGATGAATTTTTGTTGCGTTTAATATAAGTTCGTCATTTTCTCTACTTGTTCAACTACGTGATTATTGTGGTTGATTGAAGGGCCTTCAATCGGCTATGCTTATTTAGTTCTATTACTTGGAAAAGGGTACATATTTAGGTAGTTGTTGAATAACGTCACTCCTGACGTATATGAGAGATAAATACGGAGAGTTTAAAGGTGGGATTAGGAATAATGAAACCTTGGTGTGATCTTAGTGAGTGGTAAACTAGTGCCAGTTAGCATAGTTCGGAAGAATATGTCTAGTAAATTATTGTATTTGCTCGAAAGAGAATTACTACATCTAAAATGCTCACGATCGTTAGAGAGTATCTAGGTGAATTTATAGGAGACGTAACAGGGAGGATTCCGATAAGAGGGATAATCGTAATCCTAGACCTTTCTAATCTTGTCTACAACATTTGCTTTATTAGTAATAAAATTACAGCTTTTTAATTACTTTTATTTTAGTTAGTAAACACTAACTCATTAATCAATATTTTCGGAAGTTGATTACTTGAATTCTTGCGAAACTAGCAGTTGTGATTAGTACATTAATTCCCAGTGGGATTCGACTCTGGACTTGTAAATCGGATTATATTTGCAGCGACCACTTAGTCCTTTTTATAAGGTATAGTTGGGCGTGATCAAATTTTGACGTCGTTGCCGAGGAATTAATGGTGTTATTAATTACGACTAGAAGAATACCTAGAATTCGTAGTTTAGCCAGCTTTCTAGACTTGAAATTCATTATATTGAAATTCTAACGTTTGTAGTCTTGGGTGTTACAGGTGCATGCCTAGAAACTCCTCAAGAACTAGTGAATTATTTGAAGCATTATCGGATCTTGGGAAAGCTTTCAAGGCATTAAATCGTGCAAATAAGAAGAACAAACAACAGAACTCAACAGAACGAATCGAACTAGACATGAGTTACGTGATAGAAAAATGATTTGAGTTCCACAATTCAATAAGATTGGGGATATCAAAAGAAAGGGAGTCTCACTAATTCTTTTATTGTGGATATGAATATGCAATTTACCTCCGAAGATTAATGACGAAAGGTTGGTTTGTTTATCCGCAATTGAAAAAATCAATATCGATTGGATCCGTTGATATGTGTTTTTTCTTTCATCTGCTTAAACGATTGCCGTGAGTAAACTTATAGGAATAATTGGATTTCACTTAGTTACAATCAAGAACAACCCAAACAACAAAAATAACGGGAATGAACCGAACAATCAGGGTGTGGAACCTCTTGTGCCAGAAGCAGCCTTGTATGATTGGGCACAACCCACTGCTGAAAATCTGGCAACCGCAATTATAGCCCCCCAGATACAAGCGTAGTCATTTCAAATCACAAATAACATGCTACATCTGCTACAGAAGAAGGGACTGTTCTACGGGTCTTACATTGAAGATCCACAACAGCATCTGAAAATCTTTTTGTCAATTTGTGTCACTCAAAGGCAACCGAATGTGACACTGGAAGCAATTATACTGTTATGTTTCCATTCTCAGTGACTGGAGAAGCTCAGACTTGGTCTAATTCTCTCCCCATAAACTCCATCACCACTTGGGAGGAGTTAGTCAAGCAGTTTTTGAACAAGTTTTATCACCCAATAAGACTGCCAAGCAAGTGGATGAGATATTGAGCTTCAGGTAGAAACCAGCTGAAATACTACAAGAAACGTGGGAGAGGTTCAAAGGGATGCTATTTAAGTGTCCACATCACGGCATTCCAGATCAGATGTTGGGGCAAAGGTTCTACATGGGATTGACAAATAACTTTAAGGCCAACGTTGATGGTTCAGCAGGTGGAGCATTTTTGAGTAAATCATTTAGAGAGTGTAAGGTCCTGCTAGATAAAATGTCTCAAAGCTTAGGATGTATGACAAGAGAAACTACAATCACCCTTGTAGTTCAATCAGTTAGGGGTGGGCATATATCGAGTAAAACCGATAACCCGCACCGTTAATTCTTTACTGGGTTATCGGTATTGGGTTATCGGGTTAATGGTTCGGTAACGGGGTAAATTTTTTTTAATTGGGTTATCAGTTCGGGCTCGGTTTGCAATTTTGTTATTGGGTAAAAACCGATAACCCAATAAGAATGAATGAATTTACTAATTTACCCTTAAGTATATACTAGAGTTTTATTTCCATAATTCCCTCTTCAATAGTTCAGTTGTCCGCTAGTCTCAAACTCTCAATTGTTTCCGCCGCAGCCCGCAAGTACCTTACTCCAGGCTGTAGTCAATAGATGTCCAAGTTAGTATAGAAGGACTTTGAAGGCAACTGCTTGTTCTTTTATGTGCTTGGTTATTGAAGTTTAGTTGCAAGTAGTGGTACTTTTGTTTCTTGAATTGTGAAGACTATAAATTTACATTCTGATTTTGTACTCCACAAAATTTCATTGCGCTTGTGGTGGCTTCTTTTATTTACTTGTTTATGAATGTTCAGGCCCAAATTACTAGTAAAAAGAAGTGAATGTTACATGCCACAATTTGAGGCTCGCTAAACGTGTATAAAAGTGCCTACTATGATGCTTGTTATAAGATCTTTACTTGACAGACCAAGTGACCAACTACAGTATTGTATACAACAAACTTCTGGCAGTTTGATTTCTTAGTTTTATATATTGCAAAATTTTTTTAGTTGTTTTATCTTATCGGGTAAACCGATAACCGAACCGATAATGATCGATAATCGATTAACCGATAACTGATAACTAATATCTTATCGGTTTGGTTATCGGGTTATGATATTTATAAACTGATAACCAATAGGCAAAATCGATAATGTTCAAAACCAAATCGAACCGACCGATGCCCACCCCTACACTCAGTAGCTTTGGACCCAAACAACCCCATAGCCGAGAATATGGACATTCTGATGACGCAAATGAGTATCCTCACCAAGAAGATTGATGAATCAGGCAAGAAACAGGTACACATAGTTTACACGACAAATGGAGGATTATGCACACCATGCATTATTCAGCCATATGTGTGATCGTGAAGTGGTGAGAGTAACAATCAGAACTATCAAGAAAATATGAACTATGTGGGCAACTATGGAGGCTAGAGACAAGGTGGTCAGACTTGGGGACAGCAAAATCAACAATATAGGCCAGCACAACAGCAATACAACAACAATAATAATCATGGAGTTGCACAATTACAGGGTCATGCTGTGCCTTATCAAAGACAACAAGGGTACAACCAGAAGAATCAACAACTAGCTTATCAAAAACCTCAACAACAACAGATAGTGCGACAAGATGATAGGTTGTTTGAAATAAAAGGAATGTTGTAACAACTCATTGGGTCCAGCGAGAAAATGGAATAAAAGGTCAACCAAATGCAAGAAAAGGTACACTAGATGCACGGAAAAGTAGTATCACACGACTCAGCTATCAATGGCATTGAAATTCAACTAGGGCAAATATCCATGGACCTTAACAATCGTCCTCAAAGGAAATTACCTGAGGAAACATATGTTAACTCGAAAGAACAGGGCCCGAAGTAGCTGATGGATATGAGTCTAAGAAATGGTAGAGATCTTGATCTAGAGCAAGAAATTGCTCACGAAAGCCGACCAACTGAGATACTTGTGCCAGTACCAATTGAGGTAGATGAGTCTACTGAGCTAACAGAAGTAAGAGTGCAGCCAGTCCAAGAGGAACTAAACAAAGAAGAGGAGGTTGAAAAGGAGACTGAGAAAGTGCAAGAGAAGGAATTAGAAAAAGTGCCTGAGCAGGATCAAACTCAAGCCACAGGAAAAAAACAACCTCCAGCACCCTTCCTGCAGAGGTTGGATAAATATCAGAAGGATGAGCAGAACAAAAAGTTCATGGAAATGTTGAAGCAAATTCAGGTAAACATTCCTCTAATTGATGCTTTGGGGGAGATGTCCGGTTATGCAAAAATGATGAAGGACTTGATGTCACGCAAGTTCGAATTTTAAGACTTTGACACTGTGACATTGACTTAGACCTATAGTGATTTTGTGACAATACCTATAGCTGAGAAGCTATCCGACCCTGGAAGCTTCATAATTCCATGCATCATAGGCAGTTATGCATTTGCCAAAACATTGTGTGATTTGGGGGCGAGCATAAATCTGATGCCCTTGGCTATCTATAAAAAGTTAGGCATTTGAAGATCAAGGCCTACATCCATGCTACTACAACTAGCTGACTGAATGGTGAAAAATCCATCAGGTATGCCTGGCGATGTACATGAGCAAGTTGGAAAGTTTGTGTTTCCAGCAGATTTTGTCATTCTGCACTGCCAGGTTGATGAGGAGATTCCCATAATGGGAAGGCCATTCTTGGATACAGGAAGAACTCTGATTGATTGTGAAACTGTGGAGCTGAAGATGAGGCTGAATAATGAAGAAATAACATTTAGTGTGCAAAAGTCTATGCGGCGACCTAGTGAGTTTGCTAATTGCTCTTTGATAGAAGTTGTGAATGTGATCATGGAGGAAGATGATGAGGCACCTAATACAAACAACCTTCTTATGGCTTTCCTCTTGAAATTAGAAGAGGTAAATGGTGAGGACTTGGCGGAGTGGGTGTTGGATCTTGAAGGCCAAGTGTACTGGAAAAGAAAGCTCGAATTCGAGTCTTTACACATAGAAGAAAGAAAGACCCCTCCAACTAAGCCATCGATCGAAGAGCCACCACAGTTGGAACTGAAACCGCTAACACCTCACCTCAGGTATGATTTCTTGGGACCTAACTCAACTTTACCTGTTATTATCTCATCTAGTTTGTTAGATGTGCAGACAGAACAACTTTTGCAGGTGTTAATGGAGTGCAAGACTACAATTGGTTGGACCATTGCAGATACTAAGGGTATCAGCCCAGCCTTCTGTATGCATAAGATTTTACTGGAAGATGGGCACAAACCTTCCAGAGAACATAAAAAAAGGCTGAACTCCAACATGAAAGAATTCGTTAAGAAGAAGGTGATCAAGTGGTTAGATGCGGGAATCATTTTCCCCATCTCCGATAGAAACTGGGTTAGCCCAGTTCATAGTGTGCCAAAGAAAGGTGGAATGACTTTGGTGCAAAACGAGAACAACGAGTTGATCTCAACAAGAACAGTCACGGGATGGAGAATTTGCATGGACTATAGAAGATTGAACAAGGCCACCCGAAAAGACAATTTTCCTTTATTATTCATTGATCAGATGCTCGATAGATTGGCAGGAAGGTCCCACTTTTGCTTTTTGGATGGATACTCGGAGTATAACCATATCTCTATTGCCCCGGAAGATAGAGAGGAAACACTGTTCTCCTGTCCGTATGGCATCAATGCCTTTCGAAGAATGCTGTTTGGCTATGCAATGCACCCGCCATATTCCAAAGGTGCATGATGGCCATCTTCACAGATATGGTATAGGACATAATGGAGGTTTCCATGGATGACTTCTCAGTGGTGGGGAAATCATTTGATGATCGCCTTATGAACTTGGAACGAGTATTGAAGAGGTGAATGGAGACTAATCTGGTATTAAACTGGGAAAAGTGCCATTTCATGGTACAAGAAGGTATAGTCTTGGGCCACCTAGTGTCAAGTAAGGGCATTGAGGTGGACCGTGCTAAGGTTGATGTAATTGAAAAGTTACCTCCACCTACTTCCGTAAAAGCCATAAGAATTTCCTTGGTCACGCGCTTTTATAGGCGGTTTATAAAAGATTTTTCAAAAATTGCTAACCTTTTGTGTAAATTGCTTGAAAAAGATCACCCATTTGTGTTTTCTGATGACTGCAAGGTAGCTTTTGAGGAGTTGAAGAAGAGGTTGGTGACTGCACCAATAATAGTGGCACCTTACTAGGAGAAACCTTTTGAGCTGATGTGTGATACAAGTGACTATGATGTGGGAGCAGTTCTTGGGCAGCGAAAAGATAAAGTCATGCATCCAATCTACTATGCAAGTAGAACATTTATTGGTGCCTAACTACATTACACAGTGACCGAGAAAGAGATGCTAGCTGTGGTGTTCGCATTTGACAAATTCAGGTCATACCTGATAGGCTTGAAGGTAATTGTTTATATTGACCATGCTGCTCTTAGGTACCTAATTGAGAATATTGAGTCAAAGATGTGCCTGATTCGATGGGTGTTGCTGTTGCAAGAATTTGACTTGGAAATCCGTGACCGAAAGGGAACAGAGAACCAAGTGGCTGATCATTTGTCTAGGCTGGAAGGAGCAGAGAAGAAGGTTGAGGTGGAAGAGATTGTGGAGACATTCTCGAATGAAAAACTGTTGGCCACGATCCTTGATGTAGCACCATGGTATGCATATATTGCAAACTACCTAGCGAGCGGTATTGTCCGCTATGACCTTTCCTCTGTCCAAAAGAAAAGGTTCTTTCGTGACTGTCGCATGTATTATTGGGATGAAACTTATCTATTTAGTATTTGTGTTGATAACATGATCCGGAGATGTATCCCCGAGATAGACCAATCTTCTATTTTACAGGCTTGTCACGCATCCCCATATGGTGGCCATTTCGGGGGAGTAAGGGCAGCTGCAGAAGTGTTGGAGTCAGGCTTCTACTGGCTGACATTGTTCAAAGATGCACACTTCTGGGTCAAGGGTTGTGATGAATGCCAACAAGCTGGAAATATATCCCGTCGACATGAGATGCCCATGAACCTAATTCAGGAGGTAGAAGTGTTTGATGTATGGGGAATCGATTTCATGGGCCTTTTTTTAGCTCATATGGCAACATGTACATACTCGTAGCTGTGGACTATGTGTCAAAATGGGTGGAGGTTGCGATGCTCCCTACAAATGATGCAAAGGAGGTCATTGATTTTTTGAGAAAGAATATATTCACCTGATTTGGCACTCCAAGGGCAATAATCAGTGATGGAGGCACTCATTACTACAACCGAGCCTTCGTAAAGTTGTTAGAAAAATATGGTGTTTGCCACAAGGTTGCCACCCCATATCACCCACATACGAGTGGGAAAGTGGAAGTTTGGAACAAAGAGATAAAGAGCGTTTTGACAAAGACCGTGAATGCTACAAGAATGGATTGGGCGAGAAAGTTATATGATGCACTCTGGGCCTATCGTACTGCTTTCAAAACTCCTATTGGCATGTCGCAGTATAAATTGGTGTTTGGGAAGGCGTGCCACTTACTAAAGGAGTTGGATCATAGAGCTTTGTGGGAATTGAGGCAACTGAATCTCGATATAGAAGCTGCGGGTACAAGTAGAGTCACAGAGTTGCACGAGCTTGATGAGTTTCATTACCATGATTTTGAGAGCACAAGACTATACAAGGAGAGAATAAAGATGATTCATGAAAAAAATATTCTTGAGCGGAGTTTTAAACCTAGAGATATGGTATTCCTATACAATTCGAGATTGAAATTGTTTCCGGGCAAGTTGAAGTCAAGATGGTCAGGACCATTTTGTGTGGTAGAGATGCATTCAACTGGAGCCGTCGAGATTGCATCAGAAGATTGCTCCCGCAAGTTCAAAGTTAATGGGCAAAGTCTAAGACATTATCAGGGCATGGTTGAGGAAGATAAAGTGATCTGGACCTTGTACTTGAAAGATCCTTGATAAGGGATAGCCTGATTCGTGCCGCGACATTAAATCGGGCGCTTCTTGGGAAGGAACCCATGGTTTTGTTGTAATTTGTCGTGCCGCAACGTTAAATCAAGCACTTGAATTGTGGAAGTATTGACATGTTTATGAATGTTACAGGAACAAAATTGTGCGATTTGGAATGATTCGGGGCGAAGAAATTATGACAAAAAGGTCAAAAGTGGCTAAAATTGAAAAGCTGAAAAAATGGTCAGCAATGGGCTCGTTTCAATCCGCGCTTCGCGCGAAGGCAGATGCGGCCAAGGCTAGACAAACAAGTAGAAAACAGTAAAGTGGGGGCATGGTGCGCCCCACTTCGCGAATTTTTTTTATTTTTCTTATTATTCTTATTTTTTTTCTTTTTGTTCCTCTTCTTCAAGGCTAATATTTGTTCCCAGGTATATTATTTCCACCACCCCAACCCCTGTTCCATCTCCCTCACGTAATAGACCCCAAAAAATCCACCATACCCTTCATTCATAATCCTCACACCCATTTCTGCCTCTCCCTCTCGGACCAAGACCCCCCCTAATCCCTCATACAGCCTGGCCAGATCTCCCTTCTGCTCGTTCCTATCCTCTCCCCTTTCCATTTTAGTTATTTCTTGTTTTTATCCTTCTTTCTTTTTATGGTTTTTTTTAGTAGAGTAATTGAATTTTGAATTTTGGAGCATAGTTTGCTCAAGATTCTGTTGGTTGTTGTGCATAGTGAGGTGGGAAACTACAATTCCCACCACCTCACCCAAATTGGGAGGGCAAAACACATGTTACTTGCATTGAAACATGATGGTGAATATTATGCATATAAGGTGTTCGAAAAATTACCCGAATGAAAATTTTGATAGGTTTTGTGAAGTCTGAGTATCAAGAATAATTATTTTGGTAATGAACATCTCTTGAGTGTGGGGTAACCGTTTTGGGGTCTTTTCACTTAAATCGCATTCGTTCTAGAACGAATGTCAACCCGCGACCAACATAGGCATAACTCGTGCACGACGTGTGTGTCGTCCTACCAATTTGATTTTTCAATGATGATAAGTAACCTCATATCAATATAATTAAGTTGTAGTAGACACTTGTACCCTTGCACACTTACGCTTTTAGGCTAAGTGTGGGGTGCGATGTATAACGTAATGACTTAATGCTACACACTATACTAATATGTGTTTTGTATATTTTGAAGGTGATATGACCGTCTCGAATACACCAACTAGAAGCCATGGAGCTGGTGGTAATGGTAAGCCGTCTCCAAATAAACCACCAACTGACAAAAATATAGCGGAGAAGGGTGCTACATAGGCACGAACAAAGGCTAGGCATGCTAAGGAAAAGACTGGAACTTATGAGGGGGACACTGAGGCCACCAATCTGAACACTGAGTAGCCTGAGATATGATGAGGGATTTTCTGACACCCACTCTACTATTGATTATTTATCGTTTATTTCTGTGATATTGTGCAACTGGGGACAGTGCACTCTCTTAAGTGTGGGGTGAGAGTGTCAGAATTTGATTTTTGTGGCATGTGTTTAATTGCCAGTGATACATTTTGTTATGATCACACTCAAGGCCGTTGTAATTGTATAATTGTAGTTCGCTTTTTATTGGCGTAATTCCTGGTTTTCTTTAAACAATAGCTCTTTCCCGGGGATTCCATTTCTTGAACAGGGTAGTCTTAGGTAGTTTTTATTTCTCAAACTTTGTAAAAGAATTTGTGGACTTTGCCCGATGACTGATTGCCTAGACAGTTTTCTTGAGGGTTTAAAGTCTAAAAAAAAAATACAAAAAGATTTTTTTTCCTTTGTTTGTTTTGAACTGATATAGGAATGGGAAGAGATTGAGTATTGTGCTTCATGACTTATTTTATATCAGGGCTTAGACCTAGAGAATTTGTGCTTAATACTTTCCTAGTAATTCTTGTGAGTATGTGCCTTGAGAATATATGTGACTTTACTCTAACTCTTGGGCCCATGTTTTGACTCTTGTTATGTACTTCATATATGGTTTAGTTTTATATGACTGTGCCTAGTTGCTTTAACTTGAGAGCCGGATCTGAGCCGTCTTAAGTAGGTCATGTGCATTGTGCGAGGTGAGAAGTTTGAGTTGTACTTTGTGCCATCCTGAGCCAGTCTAGAACTTACCCCGTGTGTGGGTCGAAACGAAATTATTAAGTATCGTTAGACTAGGAGATAATATAGGCATTTCTTTGATTGACCATTGAGCCATTTTTGTCCACCAATGCTAATATTATCCATAGTCAACCCTTTTGGGCCTGTAGATATTTTTCTTGGCATCCACACTACAAGCTAGATTCCCCTTGTTCTTAATCAGATCTTGTTCACCCTTTACCTCCAAAAGCACTTAAGTCGCTATAAGAGTAAAGAGAGAGATCGGGTAACCTTTGAGTGAAACTATAGAAAGGTCGAGAAGGCGCGTTGTGTTTAAATGAGTTACTAGCTGGAAACACCAAAAATTAAGGGGAGTGTAAAAAAAAAGAGAAAGAAAATAGATTTTGAAGTACACCTCCCTAGGCATTGATCCGGGCTAGTGAGCATCAATGTGGTGATATGCTTAAAGATGAAGGGCCTAATCGTGTATTGGTTCGTGGCATGATATTGACTTGGTCATGATGAGAAGGTGTTTGAAAGTGAAGTGAAGTGTAGTGTATTAAAGTGCTTAGGAGGTATAATCACTATTTTTTCAAATATATCCTACTCGTCCCTTAGCCTACATTATAACCTATGAAGTCCTACGTACTTGATCCCAGTCTGTGCGAAGTTAAATTAGTCAGGTCTTACACTACGGGAAATTCTATGGTACGAACTTGGGTGGCATATAAGTTATTTTTGCGAGAGTGAGCGAATTGTTTTGATTGGAGAGTCCTTAAAATATACTTAAACTTATGTTTGAGTGTGTGGACTACTTTATCTCTTTGGTTTGTTGGTGAAGGCACATGATTTGTAAAATATTGTTAAAAGCCTTGGTTTTTGAGTTGGAACAAGAAGCGAGTGTTAGTTTGGGATGTATTGGAGTCAAATTTTGAGGCTAGGTGTTAGAGAGAGTCACACTATTATTTTAATTAGTCTTGGCATGACGTAAAGCTTGAGGAAAAGTATGAATAATGCTTATGCTAGGTTCTAAGCATTGATATAAACCATTGTCATTGATGTGATTCTTGAGTATGTTTTGAAATGTATTTCTTGCCTATGCGCTTAATTCTATTCGCTCGAGGACGAGCAAAAGTCTAAGCGCCGGTGGTGATAAATGGCCAAAAGTGCATGATTTTGAGTGTATTTTCATATTATTTGTCGTGTGAGTTGCGAGATATTACATGATATTTGAAGTAAATTATACTCACTACGTATTTTTTATTTGTAGGAGTGAGCTTGAATGATAATGGAGCAAATTATTGCAAAATAAGGAGAAAAATGGAAGGATTGGGAGCTCGTCTATTCTCGTGCGTGGCGCAAAAACGGAAGAGAAAAAGGAGAAAAGTGAAGGCACAAAACAACAAACTGAAGCAAAGGCATGGATCGCTTCGCGAAATGAAAGAATTTCAAAAGCTGAATCCGCGTCAAAGAGCGCGGCGCGCGAAGGCAGACGCAAATTCCAGCTTCTCCCAACCGAAGTTGGATTGGAAAATTTCGCCCCTTAGCAACCCTAGGTGATATAAATACATCAAAGAATAACTTTTTAAGGGTGGCACAACATCTTTGAAGGCAAGAACAAGCAAGGAGCAAGACGGAAGATTCAGAAACGAGTTTTTATCTTTCTTATTCCTTTTTTCTATTATTGGTGATGAATTTTTATATTGTAGTTATGAAAATAATTATTAGTAGCTAAAATATTTATTCTAGGATTTGATGGAATATTTTGGAGGATGAATTTTTGTTGCATTTAATATAAGGTCACCATTTTCTCTACTTGTTCAACTACGTGATTATTGTGGTTGATTGAAGGGCCGTTGATTTAAGGGCCCTCAATCGGCTATACTTATTTAGTTGTATTAATTGGAAAAGGGTACATATTTAGGTAGTTGTTGAACAACGTCACTCCTAACGTATATGAGGGATCAATGTGAAGGGTTTAAAGGTGGGATTAGGAATAACGAAACATTGGTACGATCTTAGTGAGCGATAAACTAGTGTCAGCTAGCGTAGTTCGGAAGAATATGTCTAGTAAATTACTGTATTTGCTCGAAAGAGAATTACGACACCTAAAGTGCTCATGATCGGTAGAGAGTATCTAGGTGAATTTATAGGAGATGTAGCAGGGAGGATTCAGATAAGAGGGGAAATCGTAACCCTAGACCTTTCCAATCTTGTCTACAACATTTGCTTTGTTAGTAATAAAATTATAACTTTTTAATTACTTTGATTTTTGTTAGTAAACACTCAACTCATTATTCAATATTTTCGGAAGTTGATTACTTGAATTCTTGCGAAACTAGTAGTTCTAATTAGTACGTTAATTTCCAGTGGAATTCGACTCCGGACTTGAATAACAGATTATATTTACAATGACCGCTTAGTTCTTTTTATAAGGCATAGTTGGGTGTGATCAACTAACAAACAAATTCAAGAAAAATCTTTAAGGGGAATTATCGCTTTTAACCCGTGCCAGAAACTATTTACATTCGGTAGCTAAAAAAGTGTATAAAATTTGTATATGACTTATATAATGTATATATATACAAAAATATACAATAAATATATTTTTCGGCGATTATTTTGAGAGCAGTTATACAGTGTCATTTTCTCAAACTTTAATTGTAATTGGGCTGGGAGGCCCACCGGTCTCCTTCCTGGAGTGACTCAATAAAGAAGGCCCACTTCAGACCGGTCGAGAAGTTGGGGGCTTTTAACAGGGATCTTTACACAAAGAGTCGTCGGTATTCATTGTTTATTTTTCTAGCCATGTATATAGTTTTATAAATTTACTATACATAATTATAAACATATAATTTATAAATAATGCATATGTTATACCTTTACCGACTATTTTTAGTTTAAGCAGTTGAGTGGACGACTTTGGGTTAATTCTTTAGCATATTCAGCTGGTCAGCTAAATTATACAATCGGTAGCCAAGTGGCTATACTCTATAAATTTTCGGATAATTGAGAGGTTGATCGAAACTGATTATATTCATATATATATATATATATATATATATATATATATATATAAAATCTGTTAAGTAAGAGTGTTATTTTTGGAAGCAGTTAAAACTATTTTCGAATGTTGGACACACTCGTGACCCATCAAATTTTAGGGGCCGACAAGGCCGAGCTGGCCCAATTTACATGTCTAGTCCTTAACAATTTTTCTCATCGTTTTTATTTCTTTGGAGATTGGCGCACCATATATAACAGAAGAATTTTCAGAAATCAATATTGTTTAGTGGATATTAATTTTTTATAGCCACCATGTACATAATTACTTCCAATAGCTACTATTCAATTATTACGATAGTGTATTCGTTGTATTCGCGCTGCTATATTCATGAATACAACAACAAAAATCGCCTAAAGATCAGGGTACTCCAGCTGTACGCGCATGTATTCACATGTATCCGCGCTGTTGTGTTCATGAATACAGCAGTAAGAAACACCTAAAATCAGGGCAGTCCAACTGTACGCGCATGTATTCACATGTATTCGCGCCATGTATTTATGAATACATGTAATACCCTATACATTAATAAAGGCATATAAGTCTTTGACTAAAGTTTTAAAAAAATAAAAAAAATAATAGGAGAATGGAAAAAAAACGTGAAAAGGGGAAAAGGGACGCAACAAAGCTGCTGCTAAACAATAGGAGAAGAAACAAAAAAAACCATAGAGGAGGAAACAAAAGGAGAAGAAGAAGAAGAAGAAAGAGGCTGTAACTAAACCTTGAGAAATTTTAAATACGCACTGGTTCTTACGGGTAATACTCAAATTTCTCATCTGGGTTCTTTTCTTCTGGTAATTCTTTTTATCTCAGTTCATATATTTGAAGGATTTCACAAGGTATAAGAAATTTAATACCAATAAGAGTTATTCTGGACAAATTATGCAATTGAAAGTTGGTCAATGTTACTGTAGGATAAATTCACTTGAAAAAAGAAGGGTATTGATGTATTTGTACTTAAACTAGTATCATTATATATGATATTTGTTAGGTGTAAATTATGTTAAGGTGCAAGGATTGAGTTTTGGTGTTTAACTGTATTGCAATGACAATATCGATTTGAGTTTGAATGTGGTAAGTCTAGTATTGAGTACAAAAGATAAGTACCAATTAAGAAGGAATATTATAGACAACAAGGTTATTTCAGTTTCAAGTTATGCACATGATTAAGGAAATTGACCGGTACAGGAAATAAATCATATAAATACCTTTTTATTTAAAAGATTTGCTCTTTTTGGGATAGGGGTAAGGTCTGCGTACACTCTACTCTCCCCAGACCCCACTAATGGGATTTTACTGGGTATGTTATTGTTGTTGTTGTTGTTATTTAAAAGATTTGGACTAATTTAAATTAATCATAGCATGGGTAAATATAATTCGGTGAATTTATGATAAAATATAAAACTTAGAGGATTGGGTATTCTAAATTAGTGATGAATTTAGCCTAAATGGGACAATTAACATGAAATCGATATTATGTAATTATAGATTGATTGGAGGAATTTGTATGAATTGCTCGAGGTGAAGCATTTGGTATTTCGGCACGAGTACTGTGAGTAGTAATCTTACCACAATTTATGTTTTATAACTTGCATGATTTACACATGATTTTTAATATGAATATGTTACCGATTATTTTGAGTTGCATGCGGGACAAGTCTTTCACTCGATATGATATTGAAATAGTTATTGGTGATGATTACCGTTATTTTAAATATTCTTGTTGGCACTAGATATATTTTACTGTTACTTGAATGTACTGTTATCGAAATAAAATTACATGATTTGGTAAGAACTGAAATGCTCTATATTGTTTTAAAATATTTTCTTATGAGTATATACGGATTACAGATACAAGTATAAATAGGTGATGATTTTGAAGGATCCCGTAGCTAACATCGAGTTCGTTAGACCTGGTGCACCTTGTAATTACCGATTACCGTTATATCCCTCGCTAGTGGGAAGGTAGAACTAGCATACCGTTACCGATTTTCCTCGAGTAGGGATTACTGTTATATTTGACTTCTTGCGAAGAAGTCCACATTTATACCGATTACATGATCTGTTTATTGAAACCTCCCAAATGTGAATATTGATATTATACAGTGGTTACCGAGCTTATTACTGAATTGTTAATTGTATTATACTACAAGAAAAATATGATGAGACTGGAAATTATTTATTGTTTTTGAAAGGGCATTTTTATATTATTTTCTATTTAATATACTAGCATGTTTTGTGACTTGTCCCCAATAAAAATGGGTGTGGTTAAGTGTTATTACTCACTGAGCTAGCGACTCACCCCCGCTAATTTTTTTACAGAGACAGCAGTTGATGCAAGCGAGGATTTCGTTAATTAGAGCGCCAGGTTCTTGGTGAGCCTCGCACTTGTTCGCGTGGGCGGAGATTTTATTTATTGTTATGGTCTTTTCTTTGAATTTTTAGAGTCGCTCCATAGTCATTCTTTTAGAGTTTTAAGTATTCTTTTGTTATTATGGACTTAAGATGAGTACTGCATCTTTTTTATCGAAATTGGAAATAAATTAGTATTTCTGGTTGTTAGTGAGTTGATTAGTAATGATGGAGATTTATTTTGGTTAATTGATAAGTTGTCAATTGTTTGATTTGATATTAGGATGATTGATTGTTGATTTTGAGACAGGAAAATTTTTGGATAGTCCAAAAACAGGGAAACTCTGTCCGATTTTCTGTAAAATCCGATGAGGCTTACTTGAGAGCACTTGCTCCTATGAGCCGGTCACGATCCTAAATTGGGTCGTGACAATACAATAGAAAAGATCGCCTAAAATTAGGACAGTCCAGCTGTATGCGCATGTATTCACATGTATTCGCACTATATATGTATTCACACTATGTATTCATGAATACAGTAATGATAATCACCTTAAAAGTAAGCATGTTCAGTTGTCTGAGAGAGAGGAACAATACAAATAGCATATTTCATGCCTCAATGATAGTATATACATAAATACTTATTTTGCTATAAAATATAAAAGGTAGCTATAGAAAATATATTTCAAATGATTTTAATTTATAATAAATAAGGTTATAACTTTGCTATGGGAGGTAAAATTTAATATATAATAACCAATTGTTATGTTAATTGAGCAATAAACAACTATCGTAATGGTGCATATCTCTTAAGTCCCTCAACCTGAGTAATACTAATAATTTAAGCAAAATACTCGTAATGGTCCCTCATTCACTCCCTGTAGTTTTTTCTACAAGAATTTCTGGGAGCAATCTTTCTTTCTTTATTTCCTTTTTAAGTAAAAAGAATTTAAGTACACTTAAATATGGTAAGTCAAGTCTTCAACCAATCTAGTGTATCCTATTGACTTGACGTATTCGTTTTTAGTGTTATCATGAATAAGCTGGAAGCTCAGTATCTCTTGATCAATTTTGGGCTTTATCCGTCTTATATGTAAAGTTTCCTTTGTTTAGATTAAAAAAGAGTTAGAAATGATAAAGGAAACTAACAAAAAACAAAAGATCATTGCTTAAGTGCAACTCAATTAGGCAACAACTCAAGTCCATGAGACGTAACAAAACCTCCCGTATTTAGCTCTTGGGCTATATTCATATGGAGCCGAAAATCATGTGTACTATGTGAATTTTTATAATATCTTATAAAGCTCTTCACTTTTCTTTCTTATTTCGGTGTAGAATTATTTGTCAAATAATGTGTTATGTGCACTCTTTAATTTTTTTCGATAAATGTACTAGTCTAGAAACCTGTCAGTCCTTTTTGATACGCTCTTGTCGGTCTATCCTCCGTTATAAGCATCACATAACTAGCTTCTTGATAACTTAACTTTTTCTTTTCCTGACTTAAAATATTCATAACATGACAGTTAATCGGGGTGAAAGTAACCTTTTTGTTACGGGTTCATTTAAATCCATAACTTCGATATGAGTATAGATATATCCGTAAAAACCTACTAAAATTTTAATGAATATTAGATTTGAACTTGTAATTTTAACCGTATAATTAATTCCGTATAAAATTAATCCCATTAAATTTTAATCCTGAATCCGCTTCTACCGTAAATATGTAAGACTCGTCATTAGCTTGGGTAGGGTAATGCACCAATCAATACGGTAGATGGGATTTGGTGCTTTGCTGTTTGCAGGTTGCTAGGCATGTGTATGAGTAGCAACTACCGAGTTTCACCCTAGACCCGTTCCATGTGACATCGCACTAATAAAGGCAGAACTGTACAACCTGACAGTTTTTATGTAAATAACAATAACAATTGAGTGGAGTTCCACAAATAAGGTCTAGGGGCTGTTTTCGAAAGATATTCGGTTCAAATTATATATTACATATATATAGTATTAAATTTAACATCTCGTTATTAACACTTGAAATTGTTACTTTAAAATTCAAAACACATAAAATTAAAATCTTCGCATCGCTTGTTACATTAAATATTGATTAATTAGTACAGACCTGACAAGTGCACAAAAGCAGATCGATTCCTAGCTACAATGTGAAAATATTCCATGTAAATTTTGGCTCAATTTCCTGGTACCATGTGATGATACAGCAGCTGCATATAAAAAGGGCAATTCATAACAAAGTTTTCTTCATTCATTTCACTTCTAAAGTATTGTAAGACTCGTAACACCAGGTTATGTTAAAAATTCTATGCACAATATCTTTTTTTTTTTTGAAAAGTTTTTTCATGCTTATAGCTAGGTTCCAAAAAGTTAATTATTGCTATTAGTTTTATTATTGATATATAAAATTCTTCAAATTTGAGTTATCTTAGCTAGCATGCATATATTATTATCGTAAGCGTTTAAATTTTGTGCACTAATAATATATTATATGTTTGCGCCATCATGTTAAGTTACGTGCGGTAACTGAGTATAAAAAACACAATTTGATAACGTGAAAAATAAAATATATAATTTGCTATTAAAAGTAGAATTACAGTGACAATGCAAAGTTTGTATTTTACATCATTTGTGTCGTTAACTTCAGCGCTTTTTGAATAAAAACCTACATGCATTCACGTTTTTAAGTTTAAAATAATTCAAATTTCTATATATATGAAATAGTCTGTCTTGTTTTAGAAATTGAGTAGCTATCATTCGAAAAAGTAAAAACAGAAAACCTAATAATAAATTTGTCGTTTTCCGTTGTTCTTGCTGTACCTTTAACTAAAGACGTGGCTAATATAATGCGTTGCACATACTTAGCTTAAAAAGTTTACTTACTCTTTGAAATTTCAAATTTCTTCCAACATATATTCAATATTTTTTTTTATTCTTCCAACTTCTCAGATTAACGAAAAAGAAATGGAAATATTTGAGGCAACTGAAGATAATTATGGAGGAGTTACTGTTAACATGAAGAAGGAAGAGCCTATGGATTCTCATAAATTTCATACTATGCTGATGGCTTCCATAATCCATTGGAGGCAAAAGGTATGTATACTTGTTATTTATTCATTTATAGGTCACGAGTTCGAGTCGTGAAAACAGTTACTAATGCTTGCATTAGGGTAGACTGTCTATATCACACCCCTTGGTGTCAGAGGCGAATGCAATATTTAAGCTATGGGTTCAACAAAATTTTTTGCCATAAACCCATTGTATTTTTAAAATTAAGGGTTCAAACCTACTATTTATTACAAGTTTTAGTGAATTTTTATACATAAATTTATGCTTCACGTCGGAAGTATTGGGTTAAGTTGAACCCGGTATTACAACTTTGCATCCGCCTTTGCTTGGAGTGCGACCCTTCCCGAGACTTGCGTGAATGCGGGATACTTCGTACTATTGGCTGCACATTTATAAACGCCGTTAATAAGATAGATCTTAGTTAATTCATATAATAACGATAAATGTTTGTCTCTTAAGGAATTTGAAATTAGAAAAAGAAAGATCATAGAGTAATAATACATTATCTTTTTGTTTTCTTCATTTGTTCAGGGAAAGAAGGGTGTTTGGATCAAGTTGCCTATAGAACTTGCTCATCTTGTTGAAGCAGCAGTTAAGGTAAAATATACATATATACTTCACTAACACATACTACTTATAATTACAACAACATATTCGGAGGCGGACCCATGATTTGAAGATCGTAGATGTACTTTTTGATTCAACTAAAATAAGGGTGTCTACTATTAATACATGGAAGTTTTGCCGAACTTTACGGGTACCGGTAACCCCTTTACCCATTGCATAGGTCCGCCCCTAAACATATCTAGGGAAATCCCACATGTAGGGTGTGAGAAGATAGAAGGTAGTGTGACTCAAGTAAAAAGAAATACGGTAATTAAGAAGTCATGGAAAAAAAACAGTAACAATAGCAAGGAAAAAAAAAATTCTAAAGCAAACAATAATAGCTAGTAACATAAATTTAAGAATAAGAGAAATCGGGCGTAATACTAATACTACCGTTATGGAGAAGAAAAGCATGCGACTACCTACTAACCTACCATCTTAATTCTCGATCTTCACACTCTATTATCAAGGGTCATATCCTCGTTCAACCAAATCATTAGATTTAGTTAAGTTCATATAGTCATATAAAGAATTAAGTGGTGTCTTTAATTATATTGCAGGAGGGATTTTGGTATCATCATGCTGAAGCAACATACTTGATGCTTGTTTATTGGATTCCAGAAACTCCTCATACTTTACCTTCTAATGCTTCTCATCGTGTTGGTATTGGTGCTCTCGTCCTCAACAATAATGGACAGGTCCATATACCACGTTCTTTTTCTTGTGAATTATTTTTAGTATGACGAATTTAACTTCGTAAAAGTACCTACTCTTACGCTATCAGATCACTTGAAATAAATTTTAAGTGACTGTCATATAAAAAGTGGAATTAATTATAATCTAAAAATAAGGGATATTACTTACTATAAGAATTAAGATATTAATACATATACTGTTAGTATAAAAAAATTTTATGCGAGTAGTTATTTCCATATATATCTCATTTAAGAAGTTAAAACTAAAGAACTTATTCAACTTGGCAGGTGTTAGTAGTTAAAGAAAAATCTGGAAAAAGCACTGGAATTTGGAAGCTGCCTACTGGAGTTGTTGAAGAGGTTAACAATTTTTATCTTTCATTTCTATCAAATAAAAAATATTATCATTCCATCTCTTATACTAGTGATTATTTTTTTTATTTATTTATCATTTGTCAATATTCCAAAATGTAAAGGGGAATTCCGAAGAGAGTATCAGTCTATTTTTTTAAAATAAAAAAGAAATAATTGGAGGAATAACTTTTTCTTTTTCTTTTTTCCTGAAAGAAGCGAGTGAGTTAAAGGAATCAGCCTTTTGGAAGGAGAAAATAAATTATTAAATTGGGAGAACAAAATAAACTTTTTTAAAGCAAAGAATACACGTTTGGAGAATTTCATATTTAGTAACAATTTGCTAGCTTTCTCAATAATTAAGTTTCATAATCAATAATCCTAAAAATTTACTGCACCCGATGTTTATCTGTTTAAAAATTTGAACTAAAGTATATCTCATATTGTTTTCTTTTTGCCAATTATTTTGTAAAAGATCCATCCTACCACAATTAGTAAAGGTCACAAGTCAAATATTCTTTAATTAATTTTTTTTAAAACAAAGTCAGTATGTTTGTTATTATCAGAACAATAGGTTTTGAAAAACGTGAGCAATTAAGCTTGTGGTTTATTATATATACAAAATACTCTTAGTATTATGATTTAGCTAATTAATTAATACTTATGTAAATATAATTTATGGAATTCTTTCACTTATAGGGCGAGGATATATGCATGGCAGCCATTAGAGAAGTACAAGAAGAGACAGGAGTAAGTTGGTACATTTTAAATCATTTGATGAACACAAAAAAAGGAAGAAGAAAAAGTAGACAAATTAATTTCCCATAAATCATAGAGCAGTGAACTCACAAATATTTCTTCTTTTTTTTTCTTCTTCTTCTTCTTCTTTTTAGATTGAGACAGAATTTATTGAAATCCTCACCTTCAGGTAAGAACGATTTTCATCCTTTTGGCCATCGAAAAAAATTGGAAAATTTTAAAAAGAAAAACAAAATAAAATATAGTCTAGAAAGCAAAAATAATATTCATAAGTAAAACTAAATTGAACAAGTAATAGTGGATATCTATGTATAATGGACAAGTAAACTTGGATGGAAAGAGTATTAATATTCATAAGAAAAACTAAGGTCTAGAAAGTAATAATTACAAACACATTTTTCCGGGCGGAGATAAGTTTTCTACCACACATGATTGATTATTATGTTACTCGAACTCTTCAAAAATGTTGTCACATTCGTGTCGAGTCCTCCAAAATAAACTACTTTTGAAGGATCCAACACACACTCTCCGATATATTTAAAGAGTCCGAGCAACTTAGATTATTATATATATGTCTTAATTAATATAATCTTGTTCTAAAATAATTCAGAAGCTGAAATTTTTGAATTTTTGTTCACTACAGACAAAGTCACAAATCATTCTTTGGAAAGTCAGATTTATTCTTCATATGCATGCTAAAACCCCTGAATTTTACTATCCACAAGCAAAATGCTGAGATTGAAGAAGCTCAGGTATGTCAAAAATAACCACTCCATTTCAGTTATACTTCACATTAAGGAAGCTCAGGTATGTCAAAAATAACCCCTTTTTATTGATCTATTTGCAGTGGATGGCCATAGAAGAATATGCAACTCAACCAAAGCTGAACCAAAGTGAACTCTCCAAAAACATTGCCGAGATATGTCTAGCCAAGAAAAACAATCAGTACACTGGATTCTCTGCTGTTCTTACAACTACAGGAATTTCTGCTAAGAAGTGTTATTTGTACTCTATTATATGATCACAAGATCATTAAAATACGTACTTTTTAATGCATATGTTTACAATAATGTTGTGATGTGAATTTCCAGTTTTACAGTAGTGAATGAAATAATATTTGTCATTGTTGCAAAAAAAAAAAAAATCAAAACAGTGATCAGTTTATTTCGCTATGATGTTGTGCAAACTAAAGTTCAATTTCATCCTATTTGGGAGAAAATATAAATAAAAACTTTAGTTTGATGATATTATTATGCGTGACAGTGTAACCAAATTAACATGTGGGGAATAATTCCTTGTTTTTCTTTTGCTTAATTCCTTCTTGAGGGTTAATTCCTTTGGATTACATGCATCAAATATTTGTAATTCTTTTGTCTTCCTTTCAAATGTAACCTGACCAAAAACACATGCTAGTGGTCTTCTACTCTTCTATCAGGGAAAAAAAGGAGTTCGGAAGAAGAACGGGGGGGCATTGAGTAGTAACGGTAAAGTTAATTTTATATGATTTATTAATCACGTGTTTGAGCCGTATGGAAACACTTAGGTTAGGGTAGGTTACCTACATCACATCCTTTCGGGTGCAACTCTGGTCCTAACCTTGCGCTACTAACCCTTATAAGGTTAGGGTAGCTTACCTACATCATATCCTTTCGGGTGCAGCTCTGGTCCTAACCTTGCGCTACTAACCCTTATAAGGTTAGGGTAGGTTACCTACATCATATCCTTTCGGGTGCAGCTCTAATTCTAACCTTGCATAAACATGAAATGCTCCATACATCGGATTGCCTTATTAGTTAGGAAGAAAATATTGTCTAGCTATAGGCTCGTCACTTTTCGTAAACATTATTTTTTTTTGAAAAGAAGCTTTGACATAACTAGTAAAGTTGCTTCATGTGATCAGGAGGTCACAGATTCAAGCTGTGGCTTGCAGAAATACAGGGTATAATAAGACTGTGTATAATAGGCTATCGTAATTACGCCCTTATTTCCCAAATCCCGTGCATAGCGGAAGCTTAACATATCGGGTTGCGCCTTATTAACTTTCTTTTTCCCATTTGTGATACTTGACTTGCTCTCGTAGAAAATCTTTAAACATTTCCTCTCCACCATTGGTAGTTGACATATTCCCACCAAAAATACGACTATATGTAGTCACCCACTCAATGACGGAAACTAGTATTACGAGATGTGAAAGAAAGGGTAAAGAATAGATCCTAAGCATCCAAATTAAGAGGACCAAACATGCATAAATAAAATAAAATTAATTAAGCAAGAAGAAGACAAAAAGGCATAATATAATTTGTATCATCAATTGTTGACGTGTACGTGTGACTATCTAAGCATAAAGCATAAAGGGTTAAAAAGAGCTTACTTTTAATTTCTTTTAGTTATTTGGTGAGAAGCTAACAAACATTTAGCTAGCGTTTGGGCGTAAATTTGATTGAAAATTAAAAAAAATAATCATATTAAATAGTTGAAATTTTGTGAATAGAAGAAAAAATTTTATCCAAAAACTTTTCTAAATCAGTTTTGGGGAACTTGAAAATATTTTAATATTTTTTTGCTAAAATATAATCATATTTCATAATTAAACAATATTTTTAATTTTTTTGTTATGAAAAAATAAAGACAAAATCTATGGCTAAACGTGAACCTAGACTTTTATTCGTGCAATAAACAACTAATTTTAAGTACCCGAAAAATCTGACAGCTAAATATGAAAACGTGGAAAGTTGCAAAACCAAGACGAAGTCACGTATATATGAATCACTTATTAGTCCGTCAACGTCAACTATAATTTCATAATAGACTGATAATGGTTTCTGAAATCAGACCCTCTTTTCTTTACCTGTTTTTTATATTGATACAGCCAGATCTTTTTATATTATAATAATATTTATATATAATAATATTTTAATATAAAAATTAAGTTTTTTTGAAATCAATTTTTATGTTATGTTATAATATATTTTCTTTATAACAGCACTACACTATAATATTCGAAAATATTTGAAACAAACAAGACTGTTACATAGAGATTTGACGATATTATTTACCAGTTTTAGGCTAATGCAGAATCAGTTCGTTATACGGAATTGCAAACTGAGAAGTTCAGCTTTCAATTGGTGCATGAAGTTTCTCTTCATTTGCCCCTATCGACTTTAATATAAAGTTCTTTTGCTTAAAAAAATAGAGAACGAGTCAGAAATTATAAAGGTCAAAAAGATAAGTTCAACGCAATTGAATTACTCGCGGTCTTCCACTTTTTTTATTTCTTTCATTCATTATGTGTTATTGTATATTTAAAGTGTAGACATATTCTTAATACTAGATATGTATGGCCCGTGCCAACACGGGCCCAACAGTACAGCTTAAACATTTCAATTCATGCGAAGAAAGATCAATTTAAATCACTGGTGATTTAAGGGGGCTTTTATATCCGTATTTTTTTTGCTCACGTTTTAACTTATACTCGCTTTGTAAAAAAAATTGTATCCGCACCCGTTTTTACGCATAACTTCAGTATGCCGGGCTGAAGTAGCAAAGACAATCACGTAAAACTTCAGCATTCTAGTAGACGGGCCTGAAGTAGCTTGCGAACTACACTGGGGGAATTTCAGCTCTAGAGCTGAAGTTCCCCCAGTTAGAGCTGAAGTTTTTGTCTTTGTAAATGGGGAACTTCAGCATACGGGGTTGAAGTTCCCCAGTTATAAAGACAAAAACTTCAGCATACGGGCTGAACTTTAGCTCTAGAGCTGAAGTTCCCCCAGTTAGAGCTGAAGTTTTTGTCTTTGTAAATGGGGAACTTCAGCATACGGGGTTGAAGTTCCCCAGTTATAAAGACAAAAACTTCAGCATACGGGCTGAACTTTAGCTCTAGAGCTGAAGTTCTGTCTTTTGTAAATGGGGAACTTTAGCATACGGGGCTGAAGTTCCCAAGTTATAAAGACAACAACTTCAGCATACGGGGCTGAAGTTCTCCAGTTACAAAGACAAAACTTCAGCTCTAGTTTTGTCTTTGTAACTGGGGAATTTCAGCCCCGTAGACTAAATTTTATTTTTATAACTGGCGAACTTCAGCTTAACTGGTGAACTTCAGCTCAGCGAGGAAAAGGGGAGCTGAAGTTATTTAAAAAATGGGTACAAATTAAAAGTTTAAAAAAAAAAAAGTATAAGTTAAATAGGGGCGACCAAATAAGATGCCCGCGTAATTTTTACTGATTTCAGCGTGATCATAAAAACAAAAGGAAACAGAACCTACTTAGTTTAGTGGCATCAAAATAAGCACTAAGGTTGAAAAATATCCTTATGCACTAAGTTTGAAAAATATCCTTAATATGTGCCTGCTAAACTCTCAGATATATGGTGAGAACTTAGAATTTGGGTTGCCAACAAATAAATACACCAATTTATTCTGCATATTTTTGTCCTGATATTTCCTTTTCACTTCTCAACCAAAAAATTTGAGTGCTGTTTTAAGAAAGATACATTATATTTTGAAAAGGCATAAAGATACATTGTCTCACACGTTTGTGTTAGTGCTACATTATCACCTCTAGTTCCTCATCGAAACTGAGCCAGGTTTGAAATTAAAATTATACAATTCTATTCACATTTGTGTTGGGACGATTAAGTCTGAAAGCTAAGGTGAGAGAAGTAATCTCAAGCAGCACCAGGAAAAATCCTCACACATATCATACCTTTTCTTGATAACTGTCTTATCATCGTTGTCCGATTAAGATTTATATCCTTTGTAAGCACTAGAATGCAGTGGTTGGCTTGCTGGTTTGAAATACTTCCTCTGTCCTAATTTATGTGATAGCAGTTTGGAATTGAGTGTCAAACTTTTTACATTTGACCATGAATTGGGACATAAATTTTTTAAGGTTTAAAAAAAAAAATACATATTTTGAAAGTATAAAAAGAGTATTGTAAGTTACAATAATTAAGAAGCCAAAATATTTAAAAAGTATATGAAAATATCACGGTGTAACGACCCGGTCGTTCGTTCTGAGAGTTATAGTCCCATTTTCCCCATCTATGCTTATTTATGCGTTATTCAGCTGTGTTGAGTTGTATCGAGTTGGTAGGTTTGGGTTCGGAGTAATTTTTGAGTGAAATGAACACTTAGTCTCTTAGTTAGAAAGCTAAGTTAGAAAAGTAAATCGGAAGTTGACTTACATCGTGTCATTTGTGATGTTTGTGCAAAATTTGAGGTCACTCGGACGTGGTTTGATAGGTTTCGGCGTAGTTGGCGAATTTTGGAAGTTTAGAAGTTCTTAGGCTTGAATTTGAGGTTGATTTGGTGTTTTGGTGTTGTTTTGGGTGTTTCGAAGGTTCAGCTAAGTTCGGGTAGTGATATATGACTTTTTGGAATTATTGGTTGAGGTCCCGAGGGCCTCGGGTGAGTTTCGGATAGGTTTGGGTTGTGTTGCGCTCGCTTTTCTTATGTTTCGACGCCGTTTCTTCAAGCATAAATGATACCATATATGAACAAATAAGCTTTGGTTTATGTTTTGATTGAAGCATTAGATCTGTATCGTAATTACAAACCCGTAGCAAAAAGAATCGTCGAATTTGGACATCGTATGAGGATTTTATGGTAATTTTACTAAGTTGCCAGATTTTTCAGATTAATTACGAAATTGCCACTGACAGCGTATTTAAAAATCTGCATTATTTGCAAATATTAAAACCTACATATCTCATTCATTATAAAGTCAAATTGAGTGATTCAAAAGCTTAACTTGAGTAAAATTTCACAAGGAATCCATGTAGGCATAAAAAGCGAGTTTCAGGATCGTTTGGCATGAGAAACGAGGCAGAATCGCTGGCAGAAAAATATACAAATTTAGGGTTTGTTCATTCGATCATATTTTGAGTTGGGAGCTCAGATTTGGGTGATTTTGGAGGAGATTTTCACCATAAGGGCTAGGGTAAGTGTTCTCTACTCGTTTTTGGTTATATTTCATGAATCCATCTTCGTTTTTGGGATTTGATTGATGATTTCAAAGTGAAATTGAGGGAGTTAGGGCTTGAGTTTTGGAGAGTTTTAGGTAGGGATTTAAGGGACTAAACGGAGTTCGATTTTGATAAATTTTATATGGTTAGACTCGGGAGAGGACGATGGTTTTGATTCTGCCATTTTTGACTGAATTCGAGGCGTGGGCCCCGGGGCCAGTTTTTGGCCGATTTCGGATTTTTGGCATAATTTGTAGTTTTTATTGTGGAATTGATTCGTTAGCCTATGTTGATGGTATTAATCTGATTATGGTTAGATTCGGAGCTTTTGGGGACTGAGTCTAGAGAATAGGGCATCCCGGAGTAGGATTTTACGATGTTAAGGTAAGTAACAGTTTTAACTCTGACTTTGAGGGTATAAAACCGGATAATTTGATACCGTGTGACTATTTGGAGGTGATACCTGATGTTTTATACTTCAATACAACACAAGAGGGGGGAGGGGGGGTTATTTGTGTGGTGTCCAATTNAAAAACCACGACCTACTCCTCAGTAGGATTTTCCCAAACTCTTCACTACAACTCTGAGCCACACAACATTTACAAAATAAACTCTTTTGTAAACCTAAGGACTAACTCTAATCCCTTTGTAGAAACCTAGGCTCTAGCCAATTGCGACAAGCTTCAAGTTAATTCTAACTTGAACAATGTGTACGTACCTATTACAATTGCTTCTAATAAAGCTGAATGATACAATATTAAATCACCTACTACAACC
>ML344958.1:0-68244 GCA_005239505.1 Nicotiana paniculata | reverse complement strand
ATTCCCATTTCGAATAATGTCACTTTAAGTGGAAAAACTCCCGTACCCTTTTGGGGCGTATAAAAAAAAGGGAGGTGTGACACTTATTATTCCCCCCGCGAGAGCTAGCTAATTTAATGCAAGGGGTTCGGATTCTGTTTTATCTTTGTTGCATTTTCGCGGTGTTGACAAAGTGTAAAGAGTATATTTTCTTTTCGTTTTTGTTAACTTTTCTTTCTTTGAAAGTGTAAGCAGCTGAGAAATTAAGACACTTAATTATCTGTTTAGGATTTTAAATCTTTAATTTCTTGAGTAAGTGGGATTTAATTTCACGAGGGTGGCCCACCGTGATATTAAGGGGTTTAATTTCCATGTCTTTTTATAATTTTTCCAACAACTAAGTGGGAAATCAGCTAAATCACTTATTCTCACTGAGGTAATATGGGTTCGGGGTTCTCATTAGTTTTCACAGTGAGATAATCAATTACTTCCCGTACAATAATACTAAAAAATGTTCAAGAAGATGAATGCATTTATTGTTCATCTGTATAACTTTGTTAAATTTTTATCTTGAAACTTAGAAGACAAAGGAAAAGGGAAGAACTTCAAGAAACTTGCCATAACTTAAAAGTACCAATTTCATACTAGAGGAAGTTTTGATGTTTGGCTATATTATATTTTTAGTGTATTGTATATCTTACATTTTGGTTGTTGATGTTAATATGTGCAGCATTTGAGCTTAATTAATTTATGTGTAGGATCATGGAATATAAAGACGAGTAAAGGTAGCACAAACTTTTTTTACTCAGTGTTGGATTTGGAGACTCCGACCCTAGCCTATAAATACTTCCTAAACGCGATTAGTGAAGGGCTGGACAATTTTTGGAGGTAAAAACACCATGTGGAACAACTTTGGAGGAGAAATCCATAGAGTTCTTCATCCCTTCATCCTTTCTTTATAATATGTTTATGCAAAATACTTAGATAATTATTACAACGAACATGAGTAGCCACGTATTCTAGTTTCCAGGGTTGTGGTTGCATGAATATTAACATTTATTAATTACATCTTCGTTAATTCAAATTATTATCTCATGGTTGTGTCTTATTTCTAATTTTAACTTGTGAATTGTTGTAGTTATCGATTCACCCTATAATCTATGATATGCTTGGAAAAGACATGATTAGAGTAGAATTAAAGAAAGCGCGTTTCTGAACTCGTGGCTCGGGGAGAGATATGTTGTTAGGATAGGAATATACCTAACCGTCTTGCTTAGTTGAATGTTCATTATATTTGTTCATGATAGATTCGATAACATAGAAATATTGATATATTTTGGATAGACGGATAATACGTGAAAATAACTATTTAGATAAATGATCTGGTAAACTACCAATCACAGATAATTCGAACTACAAGGTATAATTACAAACCCAATAAGATTGATAAACCGATCACAGTACTGGAATCTTCATCTCCTCTAAGTAAAATCCAACAACAAACTTGTAAGTTCTTGTTAATTTAATTGATTGCTTGTTTAATTTTCGCAACGGGGGATTAATAGAAAAACTATTACTTTTGATTACCTTAAACAGTAAATTGATTTTAGTTAGCTTAGTTAATAATTATTCTAAGTCTCTATAACTTCGATATTTGACTTTCGAATCACTTTATTACTAATTAACAGTTACGTACATTTGCACGTACACGGAGAGCCAACAAGTTCCCTAACGTAACTTTACTACGAAATTACTTAAGAATACTTAAAAAAATAAACTTTTTATATCTTCTAATGCTATATTGAAAGTTACATATCAAAAATATTCTTTGAATCTTGAGTCTTAATTAACATAGTATGCCATTTCTGTAAGAGAATATCATTAAAGATAAACAAAAATAAAAATTTACTAAATACATAAAGGTTACATTTTTTAAAATCAGACTAAAAAAAATAAAAAGTAAAAAATACAATATAGTTTACACAAAAGAAAAACATTAGTTCGTGGAATTCCATGACTAGTCAAACAAGAGGAGCCAGTCCCATTTGTACAACGTGATGAAATTGTAAAACGGGATATATCCAAAGTTGTAGCACACAAAAAAGCCAAAGCACATCACTCCACAATTATGGAAACCATTAACCCTAAACCAAGTCATTATGACCCCAGTTGCAGGCCGGTAATCTTGATTCAAAAAATAGCCTCTTTCCTTAATCCTTATCTTCTGAAAATTATCACTTAATAGTTTATTGTTCGGAACATATGCAAAGACATTTGCTTCTAGATATATCTTGCAATTCTCTATGATTTAAAGAGAGCTTCTTCTTCCTGGCCGCCGATGAGTTTCATTATAGCCGCACGTATTCTATTCGCATCATTTTTTGCTGTCATACCCAATTCATGACCCATCTGTTTAAAATTATGCAACAAAATACAAACAAGAGTTTAAAAAGATTACACTGCAAGTGTATAATAATTTGATACAGAAAATTATTTACTTTATTTTCCAAATTGTCATATTAAGGCTTACTATAGATTATTATGATCTGTTGCTGCAGGTGTTTTTAACCCGTACAAAAGCTAGTTTTTCACCATCAGAAATTTAAGGCAATTGGATTAATTGATAGCTGAACGAACTAGAGGGTTAATTTAGTACCTGGGCAATAATTGTTATGTGGGTGGTGCTGTAGGCAAAAGGCATGACACTGCTGCTAATGATAGAGAGGTTGAGCTTCTCTATTTGGCTGTATATTTCCTTTATTATCCCGGTTTGGTTTTTGCAACTAATGCTAATCAGAATATTCCCATCTGAAACTCTAACTTTAATATCTGGTTGTGATCGGTCTGTGCTAACGCTGGAGACGTTGTCTTCAGAATATGAGGAGTGGTCAGAAATACTGGAGGAGGCCAGGCGAGGTATCTTCACTGTAACCACTGGTTCCTCATTACATAATTTCTTGGCTTTCACCTCGAGGGTTTTTACTTGTTCTTCAAGCTGTTTAATATATTTGATCGCATCTCCAAGTACTGTTGCTTTGTCTAACTGTTAAGATTCAACAATAATCACCCAAAATTATAAGTCGCTACATACTGATTTTTTTTCACCACCTAAATTAAAGTAGTGATTCACACAACATAAAAAAGAATTTTTACCTTCTTGAGGTTAGGGATGAGGGTAGATAAAGCTATGAAGCGCTGAGTGAGGCGTTCTCTTCGCTTTCTTTCTGCCACAACGTGATCTTGTGCCTGCAAACTAGTCCTATTGTAACTCTTCTTGTGAGTAGTAATATCAGCAGAACCAAATCCCAAGGCCTGTATTAGATTTTGGCTATCACCAAAATCATCAGAATCCATAGAAACTGAAGACGAGAAGTTTAGGGTAGTTCCAGATGTCAACTCAGTCTTGACTGAGGTGTAGTTCAAATTTTCAAAGTGGTTTGTCGCAACAGTAGTATTGGCTGATGGTGAGTTGAATTTGTAGGAAGAAAAGACGGTAGAGGAATTAAGAGGAGGAGGAGGAGGAGGAGAAAAAGAGGTCATTTGTTGAGTTTCAGTTGCAAAGCTGCAAAAGGGTGGCTTCACAGCATGAGAAGGTTGAATATCATAGGACTTACTGAAAGGTAATTCGTCTAATTGGGTCATCATTTGACAGTGATTGATGAATGCATGATCATCCGTACTCATACTCTCCTGTATTAATCAATTTCCAATGTATTAATATCAAATTAAAGAGGACTCTTTCAAGCAATATGAGTATTTTTGTACAACTTAGTACTAGTATATACATTAAAGTATGATTTTGTCTTACCATTTCAGCCCACCATTTAGCAGATGAAAAATCCATCTCTGGTTTAGATCTTTCCAATCTACACATAGATTCCAATCACAAACAGTATTTAGTAACATAGATATTTGGGGAAACATATACAAAGGAAATCAATCATATGGTCTCGTAAGCTTACCTTATTTAGAGCAAAAGGCTTTTTCAGTTTCAGCTGGTATCTGTCAGATCAAGTGCAGAAAATTCTTCTGTCTTTATGTGTCTTTATACTTGATTGAATCAAAGCGTTGACTGTAAAAATAGGCAGAAAGATAACAAAAGAGAAAAAAAGGTGGAATATCCCTCAATTATTATGTTCTCTCTATATCTCTATGTTGTTAAAGAAATGGACAGAAGAAAAAGGTGGAATATCTCCCCAATTATTATATTCTCTCAATCTACTTATAAAGAAATGGTTTAGTTCAAACCAAAAGTTAATTCAAATTGGTGAAAATTATTCAACCATATTAAAGAGATCATCCATCCTCCTTAGTGTGGGACTCTTCTACATCCCACCTCACGCCTATATGAAGCATGGACAATATAATACGAGGCTAACATTTAATTGGGATGAATTATGGCCTAATACCATGTTAATGAAATAGACATTGTGCTTAACATAAACAAAAAATTAGCTCAAGAAACGAGTATTAGCCTAACCATATTAAAGAGATCAGACATCCATGTGGGACTCTTCAATGTATGTTTATTACTCCTTTGGGAAATACTTCCTTTGTACTAATATTACTTCTTTGGGAATATTTTTACTACTTAAAAAAATACACGTGTGAAAAGTTTCGAGGATGGAACCCTTTGTTTTTCGGTTTCGATCTCTTTTTATATTCCTCTGAGTCTCCGAGTTCTTATTACTTACTATATATTTTTGACCATCCCCCTCGTCCCTCAGGTAGACCAGCTCCGTAAGGACTAAGGCGTCAATTTTGAAACCCATCTGAATCCGTGTCTTTTCCGTGTAGCACTATGAATTATTTCGTTGCTTCCGAAGATAGTATAGTTATCGATTTAACTTAATAGTGCAAAGAAGTATTACATTATTTGTGCATTTAAATAGATAAAGGACGTAATAGATTGTCAAACCACTTTAAAGGGATAATTCCGGATTCAATAACATCTTAACGAGATGCTTGCCCTCGATCCCCGACTCACGATAATGAAGCACTAATGAACGAGAGTAAGAACTTTGAATAACAGAGAGAATAATAATCCGTAACATCAACTGCAGAAGAATGAGGTTCGAGTTGATGAAGAGTATATTGCCTTGGTATGCGTGTTATAGTGTTCGTAATGAATAATAAGACTCCCCCCCTCCTTTTTATATAGTAAGGGCGTTTTACCCTAAGTACAATTCTATAAACGGTAAAAATCTTTCATTTAACTAATCACCGGTACTCTGCCGATATGTGCCGAGATCTACGCCGTGATACCTGGCCAGTCGCGGGTATCACGACATTTTATTGGTCATGCTCGATTGTCTGGTAATACTCTTCGAGGCTTTTGGGATTCGAACCGGACCTGGGAGTCATAGCCCCGATACTTCCAAGGGCGGGTGTTCTACCCGGACCCCGGACCAAGGGGCTTCTTGCCTCGATTTCGATCCCTTACCTTTACGTTTCTTCTCCATTCGCTTCATCAGAAATCAAGGCGTCCCACAGACTCGATTTCACCCGTATACAGATAGTCCCCTCATTTCACAGAGAGTTAGTTTACGAAAACGACGAGAAACGACACGAGAACCTCGATTCCTTTTCAATACACCATGACAGAAACGACAAAGAATCTGAAATGTCCCGTTAGTCGCGTCATAATGACCTCAAACGCGTGTTGGCCCTCGGTAGACCGTCCCTGAACATGAAACGGCATGAAGCCTCTATAAATACTCCCCTCCTTCGTTTAGTTTCTACTTTTGACCAAGCTTCTACCTTCGTACCTATAGTACTGCCTTTATTCACACCCCAACATTTTATCTTCCTTCTTCAAGAGTTTTCAGCAAACCAGCGCATTTGATTTTCTCGGCAAGCTTTTACCCTTTATCTCCTAATCTTCCTTCTCAGTTCTCCTAACTTTTTTCTAGATACCAATGGCGAAGACTTCTAAGAATGTTCCCCAAAAAGTTGCTACTCCTTCTTCACGGCCGACCACCGAAGTCGAAGAGACCGCTCCTGATATGGTTAGCCTTGAGAGGTCCACTCCGGGCATGGCCACCGATGAACCGGCTGCCGAGCCTCCCTTAAAAAAGTTCGTCCCCGGGGAGTGTTCGATGCGGATGACCTTAAGGTCGAAAATCCCTCATCGGTGCCAGGTCGATTCGAGGCGGTGTCTAGGTACATTTGCTCCATCACCAAGGCCTTCCTTCTTGCAATTTGTAAGGACTGCGGCTGGGTAGATAAGGACATAGTAATCCCCGGGCCCGATGACAACATTACTACCCATGTGGAGGGGTATGTGAGTGTTTACACTTGCCCTTTTACACTAGGCCCAATGGACCTGGTTATTTTGGACTTTTGTAGGAGGGATGAAGTGTGCCTCGGTCAGATCCACCCATCGCTGTGGAGGATCTTAATCCTCATCCGATTCTTTGTGAACAAAATCGAATCTTGCTTAATCACCATCGATTATCTACTCTGCCAATACAGTCCTAGAATCTTCCGGGGGGGGGGGGGGGGGATGATAAAGCTCGTACGGCGGGGCAGCAAAGCCCTATTTTCAAGCATCGACGAGGACCGGGATCGGGGCTAGCATGGACGCTTTGACCAGGTGAGGACCTTAGACTTGATCCGTACTGAGTTCAGGCCATTACCCGAGAAGTGCAATGTATCACGTAAGCATAGATTTCTTTTAAATGTTGATTTTATGTTTTATCTCCCTTTTTCTCATCGGTATTTGCTGCGATGCAACCCTTGCTTGAGTCTCATCATTCCTCGGCTCAAGAAATGGATCAAAGGAATTTTCTCGCAGATGCCTTATTTTGAGCGCTCATGGCGCGAGCTCTCGAAGGGCCGTTTGAAGGCTCATTCTCATGGTAAGATCTCGTTCCCGATAAGTAACATTAGGCTCCCCTTTTAGCATCACTTTCTCATTTCCTTTCTGTTCTTTTTGCAGGCTTGCCTAAGACCAATGAGCTTAACCTTCATTAGGGGATAAGGACTTGTTCGTTGATCCCTCCACCTCGGGACAGCCCGGGGCTGCTGCAAGAGAGAAGAAAAAAAGAAAGGATCTGAGTTCCCCGAGCTCGGAGAAGAAGAAACCAAGGAGAAGATTAGACCGCAAGCGAAATGATAGTTCTGGCTCTCAAGCACCCGACTCAGACTTGCTTTAGCGGCTCAGGGATGAGCCCAAGGAGGATAATATTCTCGTGGCCTGTCAACCGAACTCCCTCGAAAAGCGGGTGGTTGTTGAACGAGGTATTCATGAGGCTGACCTCTCTCAAATTAGGGATGTTGATTAGGAGACTGGAGCCGGGACTTCCCGGGATGCGGGCCATACCCCGAAGGAGACACCCACGGTAATAGGTATTTCAGGGTTGCCTTCTTATACAGATTCTATGCTCGAAGTGGCCCGAATGACAAAGGAGCGGTCCAACAAAGGGGCTCATGGTGTTGATGATCCCCTCCATTCCTTTTTTGAAGATGTGGACTCAACCGCCCTGCAATACTTCTTCGAGTTGGGTGATTTGGAGGTGCCGAGGAAAGACCCATCTTCAGAGGTCGGCGAGCTAAACTCAAGCCCAAATTAATCAACAAGTTCTCCGCGCCGAACATGGATCCCGTACGAAAGCGGTCAATAATCATCACCGTCCCGGAGGATGCCCGGGTTCTTTTCGCCCCCACTGGATTAACTAGCTACCTTCAGTGCCCGGTAATAAGACTAGGAAAAATGAACGAGGTAGATACACCGTGCTTGTATAACGAAGAACCTCAGACGCCGAACCGGGATAAGGCGTCATTATGTTTTTTTGTCCTCGTGTTTAGTTTTTTATATCTCTCTTGCTTTTTCTTTTTTCCTTTATATTTTTGCAGTCCTCGGTACTTCAAAATGAGAATTTCCTCTAGTACTGGGCAGAGGTCAACCAGTAGAGGTTGAGGTCAAGGAGCTTTTTGAGAAGAGGCACATCTATAAACCTCTCAGAGAATAATGTGAAGAAGAAGCCAAGAGTCTCCGGGATGAGTTGGACGTGGCCCAAAAGAAGCATGCCAACCTAGTGGAACATGTAGGATTTTTGAAGTTAGTGATGATGAGTTAGACATGGAGACTAACAGCCAAACCTCGCAGGTCCAGCAGAAGGTTGACGGGATCGACCAACTCCAAGCGGAGATGAACAAGGTCAAGACCATGGCCGAAGGGTAGAAAGGAAAAATGGACCGATCGTCTTCAGAGAAGGAGACTGTCCGGGAGCAGCTGGCATCAGTGGAGGTCCAACTCTGAGTGGCGAGATAAAAGGCCAAATCACGGGCTCAACAAATCGAAGACCTCCAGTCTCAACTGGGCTCGGCCATTGCTGAAAAGGATTCCCTCGGCAAGGATCTTGAAACAGCAAAGTCTACGTCGAAAATAACAAGGGCCGATGCTGCAGAGGTGGTGGCCCTATACAGGGCTGATACTGAGGCAGCCCAGGACCGCCTGAAAGTTATTGTCGAGCACGTGAAATGGTTGTCTCGAGGGAGGATCTCGAGGAGGTCCATGCCCGGGGTTTCGACTTGTCATCCGAGATCGAAGATGTGAAAAGGCTCGAGGCCGAGTCCAAGAAGCTGGATGACCTAGAGAGTGATGAAGGCTCTGAGGGCTCCGACGAACCCGAGGATGGAGAAGACCCTGACGGGTCCGGTGCCGAGGCAGGTTTTGGTGAAGATCAGGCTTAGGTTCCTTAGGGATTTTTCTTTGTTTTTGTATTTTGTTCATTTTTTTGAGGCTGTTATCGTTGTCCTTTGTAAAAGACTTTTATTCCAATGTATATAAGGCCTTTTTTCCCCTTTGGAAATTTTTGAGTTCGTTTATTTTGGCTTCTCCCTTATGTTTGAAAAGTTTTCAAATGCCTTAGCATGGAATAAAAGGTAGAAATATGGTCTTGTTCGGAGGTTTGAACAAGACTCATTCTCGATGAAATTTTGTTTGGAACTTGTGGGGGCTCGGTATGACCGGAAGCTTTCACCGAAGTGCTTGTTTAGATATTTTTAGATTATAGTTTTGTCGTGGGTAGCCTTTGAACCTATTTGGAATTTTTGAAGGCCTTTATGTTTTGATTACGAGCTTCAAACGTCTCCGAGCTGTTTCTAGGGTGGATGTAGCCTTTTAAGTTTAGGTACTGCTTAATAGGCATTGTACCTCCGGGCTTCGATACTCGAGTCGTACGAACTTGCCTTGACAGTCCTCGAGTGGGGTTGGTCGTTGCATTTTAAGCTTAAGCATTGCCAATAGGCTTCTGTGCCTCCGGGCTTCGATAGCCCGAGCCATCAGAGTTTTCCTTAGACGAAAGTCCTCGAGTGGGGATCTCTTGGATCCGGATAAAGGCGACCTATGGGCTTGATATCCTTAAGGAAAAAAACGTAATAGTCTTAAGGGTAAAAATATGTGTCTACAAGGTAGAAACTTTCTTTCATTCATGTGTGCAATATACAAGAGTGTAACTATGTACAAACTTCGTGTTATGGCTTAGGTGGTCTATGCGGGCACACTTCACTTGAATGTTTGGCCCTTATAATAAATCCTATCCACCGATCCCAGACTGTTCAATCACAAAGTTTCCTTCCTTGCTAGAATCATCACCCTAAGGTGATGGCCTACAGTATTCGATGACGATCGTCAAGAGGGCTCAGATACTATTGATGCGACCATCTATTCTGGTTCATAACCGGTCTTTGATTCTAAGTTAGCACGATCCACTATTGCTTCATTAAAAGCTTTGCTGGAAAACCCATTTGGGACAAAATCGGTTCAAGGGAAAAAGAGCGCAACGCGTGGTATCAAGTCTAACAGCTGCATCATTTTTTTGTTGTTTCCTGCAAGTGTTAGTCTAATTCGCAATATATGTAAAGAAAAGAATGAATGGTGTCGTACCTCAGCATTATTATCATTTTAAGTAGGTCACGTTCCAGTTGTTTGGTAGTTGTTCATCGTTCCCTGCTTCAAGTTTGTATGAACTTACCAGTAATCTCGATAAATCAATATGGACCTTCCCGATTCTGTCCCAGCTTCTCTTTGTTCGGGTTCCGGGTGTTCAGTGTCACCTTTCTTAACACAAAGTCCCCGATATTGAAGTGTCGGAGGTTGGCTCTCTATTTATAATACCTTTCAATCTGTTGTTTTTGGGAGGTCAATCGGATATCAAAACCTCGCCGTTTGACTCTTCAGTCGCATATCAAAACATGAAACTTGATTCTTCTACCTCGATCGATATTAGCACTTCGACATCATAGACCAACAAGAATAGGATAGCCTCGGTACTAGATTTTGAGGTCGTACGGTATGCCCACAAGGCTCTGGGAAAAAAATCCTTCTATTTTCCTTTGTTGTTGGTCACTCTCTTCTTAAGGTTTTGGAGTATAGTCTTGTTTGTAGACTCTGCCTGCCTGTTCTCACTAGGGTGATAGGGTGTCGATAGGATTCTTTTGATCTTATGGTCCTCAAAAAATTTGCTCACCTTTACTGATGACGAACTGCTTCCCGTTGTCACATACGATCTCGGTCGGCATTCTTAACCGACATATTATGTGGTCTCAAATAAAATTAGTAACTTCCTTCTCCCTTACTTTCTCAAATGCCTGAGTTTCAACCCATATAGAAAAATACTCAGTCATAAATAATATATATTGAGCCTTACCGGGTGCTCGTGGTAGGGGACTGGCGCTGTTCATTCCCCATTTCATGAATGGCCAAGGTTATAAGACCAAATGCAGCAGCTCCCTAGGCTTGTGGATCATTGGTGCGTGTCTCTGAAAATCGTCGCATCACCGTACAAACTCCTTAGCATCTTTCTCCATATCGATCCAGTAATATTCGACTTTGATTATTTTACGTATCAACGATTCATCCCCTGAGTGGTTTCCACATGTGCCTCCATGAACTTCTTTCAAAACGTATTCGGTGTCTCTCAGTTCCAGACATATGGCGAGTGGGCCATTGAATGTTCTTCTGAACATGGTGTTATCTTCGGACAGGTTGAGCCTTACCGCCTTCGTGTGTAGAGCTCTTGATTCTTTAGGATCTAAGGGTGCTTCCCGGTCTTTAGGTAATCTATATACTTGTTTCTCCGATCCTACGTTAATCTCGATGTGGACTTCTTCCACTACCGATTTCATGAGTTGTACGACTGTTCCCGAGTTGAACTCTTTGTCATCAACGGAAGACCCCAAGTTAGTTAGAGCATCATCTTCGTTGTTTTGATCCTGGGGTACATGTTACAGGGTACACTCCTTGAATCTATGTAGTGTTAGCTATGGTGTATCCAGGTATCTTCACATTCATCCCTCTTTCACTTCGAACATCGCATTGACTTGATTCACTATAATGAGGGAATCGCATTTAGCTTCGATCACTTCGGCCCTCGGGCTTTTAACCAATTCGAGATCTGCAATCATGACCTCATACTCGGCCTCATTGTTAGTTAATTTCACAGTTCTAATAGATTGTCTAAATAATTTACCCGTGGGTGGCTTTAACACGATGCCAAGCTCGGACCCTTTTGCGTTCGAGGCTCTGTTAGTAAAGAGGGTCCAGATTCTCGAGGAAGCCCCTGAGTTCAACAAAAATTCTCTTTCTACTTCGTGTATTATGGCCGGCGTGAAGTCGACCACGAAGTCTGCCAAAATTTGGGATTTGATGATGGTTAATAATTTCCACGGCACATTTGGCCAGTAGCTCGGGTTTATGCATTATGTTTCTTAACGGGTAAGTAGTTACGACACATATGGGATGGCATTGAAAATACGTCTTTAACTTCTGGGAGGCGCTTAGCAAAGCGAGCGCCAATTTCTCCAGGTGAGAATACTTAGTTTCGGCCTCGCCTAGAGTCCTGCTAACATAATAGATAGGAAATTGCGTACCTTCCTCTTCCCAGACTAGGACTCCACTTACCGCTATCTCGGATACCGCTAAGTACAGGTATAGTTGCTCGCCTGTCTTTGGTGTATGAAGCAAAGGCTTGCTCAAAAGGTACCGCTTGAGTTCTTTCCAATATTGTTGGCACCCTGGGGTCCACGACAAGCTATTCTTCTTTTTTAATAATGAGAAGAACCGATGGATCTTATCAGAGGACCTTGAAATGAACCTCCCTAAGGCGGCTATGCGCCCGATTAGCCTTTGAACGGCCTTGACATTGTCCACGACGGTGATGTCTTCTATGGCCTTGATCTTGTCGGTATTGATCTCGATTTCCCGGTTGGACACCATAAATCCGAGGAACTTTTCGTATCCGACCTCGAATGCGCACTTCTCTGGGTTCAACTTCATATTGTATTTCTTTATTATGTTGAAGGTTTCCTGCAAATATTCCAAATGGTCCTCTGCTCGCAGGGACTTTACTAACATGTCGTCAATGTAAGCCTCCATCAATTTTTCTATTTGTTCTTCGAACATCCGGTTTACTAGGCGTTGGTAAGTGGCACTGGCGATATTGAACCTGAACAACATTACATTATAATAATAGGTGTCATATTTAGTGATGAAGTTAGATTTTTCGTGATCTCCCGGGTCCAACCGAATTTGGTTGTACTAGGAATGGGCATCGAGAAAGCTGAGGATCTCGTGGCCGGCAATCGCATCGATCATGCGATCGATGTTGGGAAGAGGAAAATAGTCCTTGGGGAATGCCTTGTCCAGGTCTTTTTAGTTTTCACACGTTCTTAATTTATTTCCCTTTTAGGGACTACAACTATGTTTGCTAACCAGTCCATGTACTTAACTTCCCGAATGAAAGGAGTTTAGATACTCGTCTTTGATGAATGCATGCTTGACTTCTGACAGAGGCCTCCTTTTCTATTTAACCGGGTGAAAATTCAGATCCAAGCTCAGCTTGTGAGTAGCTATTTCTGGCGGGATCCCTGTCATATCAATATGGGACCTAGCGAAACAATCTATGTTAGCTATAAGGAATTTAATGAGTTTTTTCCTAAGCTCGGGACTTAATCCACTGCCCAGCTATACCTTCTTATCGGACATGTTCTCGATCAATATGACTTGCTCTAGCTCCTCGACTGTTGACTTGGCGGCATTAGAATCGTCAGGGGCTATGAAAGACCTGGAAACTCCATAGTCGTCATCCTCGCACGTCCCCTACTTTTCTGGTTCGGTCGGGGCCAGTATCATTGTTTGCTATTTGGTTTCTTTCTTGGGACCGAACTTGGGTTATTGATGTCGAGAGTACAGATACCGGGACCACCTCATCAACCAGGAACATCTCTTTTGCGGCCGGTTTCTCCCCCTGGTGTGGGGAATTTCAATGTCTGGTGTAATGTCGAGGGTACTGCCCTCATGTTTTGTATCCATGGCCTCCAATAGAGCATTGTATCTCATATCTCCTTCAATCACATAGAACTTTGTTTTCTGAACGTTTTTGGTTGTGTTCACCGGCAGGGTTATCTCCTTTTTAGTGGTCTCACATTCCATGTTAAAAGCGTTTAAAACTCGGACTGCATGCACGATTTGGTCTTGTAGACCCAACTGTTCCACGACCCTCGATCTGATGATATTAGCTGAGCTACCTGGATCAATTAGCAAACGCTTAACTCGAGATTTTTTCATGAGTACAACTATTACCAGTGCATCGTTGTGTGGTTTCATGATGCCTTCAGCATCCTCATCGTTGAAAGATACGGCTCCCTCCGGTACATAATCTCGAGTCCGCTTTTCTCTTGTAATGGACACCTTAGTGCACTTTAACATCAGCTCCTTGGGACTTTGACCCCGCCCATGATCATGTTGCTGAAGTGTTGAGGTTCCTCTTGCTCGTTCTGCTTGTTGGGGTCTCTATTCCTGAAGTGATTTTGGCTCGATCACTCAAACTCTCGGAGGTGTCCGTTGTTGAATAATCGGGCTACTTCCTCTTCAGTCTTCGGTTCTGTGGTCGTGAGTGCCATGATATTTACACATTAGGTTGGGGTCCCTTTGGGCAGGATCGAATTGTAATGGACGAGGCCACTTAGTATCTTTGATGTGTCCAAGGGCTGATACGATGGCAACAACGTCGACATTGAAGTTGTACTCCGATAACCTAAGTGCTTCCTTAGACACGATTAGTCTATCAAAACCACTTTTTCTCATGAGTCACCGGCTATTCTAACCTCAGTCGCTCCTTCTTTCACTTTTCACAGTGTTGCGTACGGACACATTACCCCTTCGATCTCCATTGTATGGTTGATATTGGTCTCTATTCAATATTGGTAATGCCTTTCTTGGATCTATCACCAGATCCGACGAGATATATGGACCCGGAAGAGGCCCCGAGCTAATTATCTTCGACCCTTATTTTTGATTGGTACTGGTTATGGACTTCGCCCCAGTTACTGCCGAGTATTCTATCAGATTTTTCTTCAACTGATGCGAAGCCAATAAGCTTCAGGGATTGAGTCCTTGGGTGAAGGCCTGAATGGCCCAATCATCTGCGACCAGAGGCAGGTCTATCCGTTTCATTTGAAACCTCGATACAAATTCCCTAAGCATCTCGTTATCTCTTTGATTCACCTTTAAAAGGTCTGATTTCCTGGTCTCGACCTTGATGGCCCCGGCGTACACTTTTACAAAGGCGTCTGCAAGCATAACAAACGAGTCAATAGAATTAGGGGTAAGTTGTGATACCATATAATATCTCCTTTCAACAAGGTCTCTCCGAACGTTTCCAACAGAATGGATTTGATTTCATCATCTTCCAAGTCATTTCATTTGATGGCGCGTGTGTAAGCGGTCACATGTTCGTTGGGATCGGTTGTCCCCATTATACTTCGGTATTTTGGGAATACGGAACTTCTTTGAGATCGGATTTGGAGTTGCACTCGGAGGGAAAGGTTTTTGGATAATTTTTTTGGAATCCAGGCCCTTCAGTATCGATGGTGCTCCCAGGATTTGGTCGACCATGGAGTTATAGGTCTCCACTTTCTTGTCATTGGCTTCAACTTTCTTTTCTCCCGATTCCACCCGTTTTGTCAGTTCCTCAAGCATCTTTATTATCTAGGGGTTGGTCTTGGGTTTTTCTTCACCCGACCTTTTTGTGGCCGGTTAATTTATGTGGGCATTTTCCCGGGACGATTCAGGCTCAACTATGTTGGGGCTCGGCTTTGGTTTTGCAACTGGCTATAGCTGCCTGTTGAGTCTGTAATATTTCGAAGATCATGCACAAGTTGAACACGTTACCTTCATCGCCGCGTATAATCCGGGCTATTGACCGGACTCCCGCATGAATGTTATTTTCGGGGTCAGTAGGCAAGTTTTCTTCGATAGCCACGTGTGAGTTAGCATCGATTGGATCCGCGACCAGGATTCCATTGGGGTCAGTAGGGCGCACCTCGTTGCTATGTAGCACGTTGTTGTTTTCATCCTGGTGGTCGGACTAAGCATCCACGTTCAATTCGGCAGATTGGGAATTCGACATTTTTAATCTAACCTGAAATTAAAAGCTCAAAGAACAAGTGTAAAGTAGAGTAAGTTATATAAATTTGTATCACATTGCCACTATTATCCTTAGCCCCACAGTGAGCGCCAAACCGTTTACCCTAAAAAACGGATAACAATTTAATTTGTAAGTGGTTTTAAGAATACATAGATTAATTCAATACAAACGATAAATTTTGTTAGCTTAAACAGATAAAGGACACAACATATTGTCAAAACACTTAAGGGGGTGATTTTCGAAGTCAATAACAGCCTTATTGAGATGCTTTCCCTCGATCCCGGACTCACGATAAGGAAGTATTGATGAACGAGAGTAAGAACTTTGAATAAAAGAGAAAATAAGAGTATATTACCTTGGTATGCATGTTACAGTGTCTTTAATGAATAATAAGACCCCTTTTATATAGTAGGGTAATTTTACCCTAAGTAATATAAATGGTAAAAGTCTTTCATTTAACTAATCACTGGTTCTCTACCGATATGTGCTGAGATCTACGCCATGATATCCAGCAAGTCGCGGATATCATGGCCTTTTGTTGGTTGTGCTCGATTGTCTAGTGATACTCTTCGAGGCTTTTGGGGTTTGAACCGGATGGGGGGGGTCATGGCCCCGATACTTCCAAGGGCGGGTGTTCCGCCCGGTCCCCGGACCAAGGGGCTTCTTGCCTCGATTTTGGTCCCTTGCCTTTAGATTTCTTGCTCCGTTCACTTCATCAGAAACCGAGGCGTCGGACTCCTGTATACACATATGTCTATCCTATTTTTCAGATAACAAATATCATTTATTGTCTATAGAGGTGTACAAAGAAAATTAATAAATCGCACTAAAATGATAATCCGAGTCAAACTAGAAAAATAACTCGATTGTGGTTTGATTTGATTTGGTTTGGTATTGGAAAAAAAAAACCCCGATCATAATTGGTTTGGTTTGGTTTTAACTAAAAAAAGTCGAACTGAAACCAAACCAAACCAAACTGACAGTACATTTATACAATTTCTTAAAATATTTTATACATATAAATATTTATTTTATGTAATTTAAAAATATTTCTTTATCTTTTCCACAGTTTTATCTTTTTAACGTATTATTTCAAGTTTGGACGTAATATTTTTTGAATGGTAAATAAATTTTATAGCCCATAAACGTAGTAACTCAAACAAAGTTCAAATCAATACTAATGCCAACAAAAAAAATTCAATTCAACACCAGGAATGACAATATCATGGATATCTATTTTTTAGTTTTACATTGGTTTATAATGAAAATGCATAAATTAGTTTATTTTTTTCTTTAGTGCTTAGTTATGTAATTAATAGTACTTATTATCTATACTTATTTTAGCATGACCTATATAATAATTTTAGATTATGTTTAATTTTATTATGATTTATTAATTAGAAATATTTACTTTATGCAATTTTATTGTCTTTGTTATTTAATATTCTTATATAATGCAATGACCTATCTCATATTATTGTGTTATTTTCTTAGAAAATACATTATATAGTTGCATCTTACTAGGACTAAAGAAATATTTGGAGTACAAGTTACATATGTTGTGCTAGAAAGACTTTACCGGGGAAAAACCTGAAAACCCGGAAAAAAAAAACCAAAAAAACTCGAAAAAATCCGAGATTGAAAAATCCGACGTTGTTGGTTTGGTTTGGTTATTAGTTTATACATTTCAAAATCGAATTAGTTTAGTTTGGTAATTGAAAAATCCAAACCAACCCGACCTATATACACCCCTTATTGCTTATATATATTTATTTTTTAGCTAGGTAATTTGATACTATAAAAATATACTCCTAAAACTCAAACTTTATACAGTTATTACCTTTAGTCGATCTATCTTTTGCGCAATGATCACACAAATCTTCTATGTTATTCTTCTTTGACCGAATGCGTCCAAAACGGATTACTATAACATTGGCTAGCTCTTGAAGACAGTACATATGCTTTTATGGAAAACTTGTGCAAGTAAATATCTGTTTAGACTTGAGCAATATTTTAAGGTCAGGAATAATATTCCCAAAAGTAACTCCGGGCTTGTTTTCTCACCCTACATATAAATGTCAAAATTTCGAAGGAACAAATTTATCAGGCAATATGTTAATCTACTTCATGATCTTCATGGTATACTTGGTTCTTTTGGCTGTTGTTACTCAAATGAAAAAAATAAAAATAAAAATAAAAATCCAAACTTCTTCAAGAAGCCAAAGTATGACGTTTTATTTCAATCTCCTGAAATCTTACGGCCGGCTGATTTTAGGAACTGCAGAAAATTAATATATATTTTTTGCGCAAGTTGGTATGACAAGCTGAGCTTTTCAGGGAGACAAAAGACAGGAGAATGTTGGGCAGGATCTTTTCAAGATTGTCATCACCAACTATTTTTGAACTGTGCGTACAGCATTTCTGTAGTTTATTTCTTAAACTGGGATAAGTTTAACAAAAATGTTTATGCTACATAAACTTGCTTGTTATGGCAGCCAAAACCAAATTAAAAAGTTGATTAATATGCTACAACTCTTACCAACCATAGGTTTCTCTCTAACAACACTCGTTGACACTATTTGTTGAGCATATACTCCTATAATAAATGCAGATTGCGAGATCAGATCCTGTAAATTGTTGTATTTAATTGGTAAGACATCATCTTTCAATTTTATTTTATTTCACTATAGGAAAAACACACTTTTTTTTTATTAAATTCCCCCAAGCTTTCACCGATCCTATGGTTGGGAAAACACATATTTGTGATGAAAGAGAGGACAAGTCCGTCACAATTTATGAAGGTTCTATGATGAACTTCACCAATGTGAATGAAATTTGTAATGAATTATGACGATTTTTATTCTTTTATCATAATTATTTTGTGACGCTCGAATTAGTATTATATTTGTTCTTTCACAGCAACTGCTGTTGGCAGCTTGTATTAAGATTCTTACACTGAAATGACTTTGTTCTTTGTCTTTATTACAACAAAAAGCTCCGCTCATACAAACGGTTGTTACGTCCTTTTCTTTCTTTTATCTCTTTTAATTTCCTTCATGGGACCTATATCATAAGTTTATTGATAGTCACCTATATGGTTTGTCTTAATGAACTTTCTCTTTTGAGATCAAAATCAAATTACATAAACTACTACTATTATCTATTTTTGTTCCATTGCATGGTATTAAACCTCTTAATATTGTACTTCCAAAGAAAAAGGAGAAGACCTCTTTGTTAATCAACTGCGTTATTTTCTTTGGGTTTGTACTCGCTTTACTCAAATAAATAATTTACCAAACTCATTACCTAAGGAGGTAGGTAATGTCTAAGTGACCACCTAGTGGTGTAGTAGGAGAGTGAAAAGACAAAAGAGATTGGTGGGGACGAAGGAAAAAACAGAAGACGGAACATGAATCAAAAAGTTCATCAGTTGGTTAAAGTGAGAGGGAATACATGTTGATTGGACGAATTGACGATGAAACAAATGAAAAAACATACAAAATTACATCCCTTTTAAGGTAAATATTTGCATCTTGTTCGGGTGTAGTAGTTGTGACAATACTCTATGTGGTGACATCTATAAGTTTATTTTCTTGGTTTAAATTGAATTCTCGAATAATAAAAAATTGAGAGCATTTTAAAATATAAATTTTGTACTACTAACATATAAATTGCAAGGAAGTGTATTTATTGTTTATGTTCCACTTATTTAATTAGGATTGCGGCTTGGCTAAAGGGTCTTTTGGTGACACCATCCAGCTATGAAAGGATAAAGAAGATAAATAAAACAGAGAAAGGATAGGAAAAGATTATTGTTTAAGCAGAATGACATAAAGGAAAATATAGGCGAATGGACCACGAGCGCACCTGTTAACATCATCAGACCCATAGTTCAACCACGTGAATTGCCCTTCCTTGGTTAATACCATCGTAGTTTCAGGAGAAAACTCTATCTAAATACTTGGATTCTAGTAATAATTATTAATACTCCCACTTTATGACAAGAACCAATCAAATTCATCAATCTTTCAACATGACAGCGACTCTTCATTTTAAGTACACAACACATGCAAAACCAGTGGTTATAATTTATAAACAAAGCAAAGACAAAATCAGAATAAATAAATAAATTTATTTTGTTTTAATCCTGTCTATATCAATACTCTCGAAGATTATTGACAAAATGTTATTGGAATAGTTCCGTTTTCCGAGTATACTTACTAAAAATGGCAAAATACCACAAAATTGAGATACGTTGTTTGATAAAATACCGTTCACATCATAGTGGACCCCACTCATATTGGACCCCACTCATATTGGACCCTTAATAGTTCTAATGTACCTCAAGTACTTTGAAAGTAATATCCGAAAATGCTTCTTAAGAGATGCGAGGTCAAGGGAAGCACCAAGTTCATCTTCATTTGCTATTTTCAATGTAAAGTATAAATTTATATATAAAAGTATATATGGACCTATACTTATAGAAATATGATGAGTTTAATATATGGGTATTTAACGGGTGGGTCGGGCCGGATCGGGATGGAGAAAAAGGTGACCGGCCGGTTTCCAATTCGGATCGGTTACGAGTTATTCCTAATTGGGCTTAACGGGTCTGGGTTCATCCGGTAAAAAATAAACGAGGCATATGCATCTATACCCACTTTTTGTGTCACGTTTTAACTTGTGCCCGCTTTGCAAAAAAAATTACAAGTGTACCCGTTTTTTCGCATAACTTCAGCATACGGGGCTGAAGTAGCAAAGGCAATCACACAAACTTCAGCATTCTAGTAGACGGGCCTGAAGTAGCAAGTGTGCTGAACCAAGTGTGCTGAAGTTTTTGTTTGTAATTGATGAACTTAAGCATAGTAGCTGAAATTTTGTTCTCTATTTGCTGAAGTTTTTATTTAACTTGTGCACGTCTTAGCGCAAAGCTTTTGTTTGTAATTGCTGAAGTTTTTGTTTTTGTAACTGGCGAGTTTTTGTTTTATAACTGGCGAACTTCAGCTCTAGAGCTTAAGTTCTTATTTTTGTAACTGGCGAACTTCAGCTCTAAAGCTGAAGTTTTTGTTTTGTAACTGGCGAACTTCAGCTCTAAAGCTGAAGTTTTTGTTTGTAATTGTTGAAGTTTTTGTTTTTGTAACTGACGAACTTCAGTTCTAGAGATGGAGTTTTAATTTTGTAACTGGCGAACTTCAGTTCTAGAGCTAAAGTTTTTATTTTTGTAACTGGCGAACTTCAGCTCTAGAGCTGAAATTTTTGTTTTGTAACTGGCGAACTTCAGCTCTGATAAACATATTTATGGCAACCATCCCATGAACTGAAGTTCAATAGCAGCACCAACAACACCAGAAGAAAGAAGAAGAAGAAGAAGAAGAAAACGAAGGAGGAGAAGGAGGAGGAGAAAGGGTGCTTAAGTTATTTAAAAAGTGGGTACAAGTTAAAAGTTTTAAAAAAAATGAATATAGGTTAAATGGGGGCGACCAAATAGGGCGCCCCGTGTAATTTTTACAAAATAAACCGTAAGGGTTACATGCCCAAGTGGCCTGGCGGGCCGGGTTAGTGTTATTTTTTTTTTCGTATTTTGTATAACTATCATAACTTATATTAATATAAAGTAAAAATATAAAACAAAAAAAAACAATCTTATAAAAAGAGTATTTGAATAAAAGGATTCAAAGGCTTTAAAATCTTTATGTTTAAATTTTGAATATTACATTAAGAATTTAAGATTATAGAATACAATGAAGATGGAAAAAAATTACATTTATAATTTGAAAGTTCAAACTTACAAATTAAAGTTTACATTTAATACTTCAAATTAAAGTTCAAACTTGCACTTATCATTGCATAATAATACATCAAATTAATTTAACAAACTAAAACATTAAGCATAATACGTCTAATAATTTTAAAATAACACAAATTATCATCAACTTAAAATCTTAAATACGAATTTCTGGAGAACGCACAAGACAACTCTTCATATGCCTCCAGCGTGTGCCCTCCCACATCCGACGAAGATTTAAGACTCGTCTACAGTTCTTGCACTTTACTTTGTGAACTTCTTCATTTTCTTCTACCCCCTCAAAGTGTTCCCAAACATATGAGCGCACTCTAGAATCACGCATGATTTTACTTGAATTGAGAATTTGAGTTTGAGAAATGAGAGATGAGTGAACAAATGAAGAAGAGGGGGTTGTATTTATAATTTTTCAAAGGGCTAAATAAGTAATTAGTAAAAGTGTTAGTTTTTAACAAAATTGCCCAAAAAGGGTTATTCTTGCAAAATATTCGTTGGGCAACGGTCAAATTTGAAGGCCAACGGTCATAACACCTTTAAAAAAATTCAGATTTTTAGTCGTTACACCGGTCCAGGCTTGTCCGGACCGGGCCGGTTAACCGGTTCAACAGTAATTGTTGTTGACCGAGTTTGACCGGTACGGTTAACCGGATCTTTTTAGGTGAACGGACCAACCCACCTAACCCAGCCCACACGGCCCCCTAACTACCGGCCTGGGCCGATCCGGGTTACAACAGGACTGGGCCGATCTGGAAATGGGTCAACCCTACCCGTTTGACAGGCTTAGTTCATACCAAAAAGCTTAATGATTGAACCTATAAAGGTTAAATATTGGATCCGCTTCTGTGCGAGGTTATTGAAATAGTTAGCTAGATAACTGGCTATGTTATTGTGTAATAAGCCATCTAATGTACAAATGTTATTAAGGTTAGTTAAACATTGTTAGTAGTTGTTAGAGTCACGTGATAGTTACGTGTATATGAGTGTATAAAGGCATCTGTCTTGCACTCATTCAAGCTAATGAGAAAACTTCTTCTTCCTCATTCCTATCGTTTGCTTCTACACAATTCTTCCATGCATGAGCTCTAGGTCACATCATCATTGTCGTTGTAGATCAACTCTTAATTGTCCTTAATTTTGACATGGTATCAGAGCGACAATCGTGAGGAATCTGCATCAGCACAAAGTTCTGATGAAATCAAGCCATTTTTCGAGGTGGAGTTTGCAGATATGGACGGAAATGAGGTAAGCTCACTCAATCACACTCATTCGCTATTTCTCCAAGCAGGAGATACTCCAGGGCTGATTTTAATCCCAATTAAGCTCACATGGCTAGAGAATTATGTCTTGTGGAGCAGGGTAATGAAATTGGCTCTGCGAGGAAAGGGTAAGCTAGGATTTTTAGACAGATCTTGTGTGAAAAGTAGATACAAAGGTGAATTAGCTGAATAGTGGGAAAATGTAACGTGATAGTACTGTTATGGATTAGGAGTACAGTTTCGATTGAGATGATGCCGGGAATTGTGTATGCGTCAGATGCGAGAAAAGTCTGGAATAATTTTCAGGAAAGGTTTGACAGATGAGACCTCACTAGAATTTATCACCTTTGGACTGCATTTGCAACAATGAAGTAGGGTACAAACTCGGTGACTAGCTATTACACAAAAATGAAAGCTCTATGGGATGAATTGTATGTTCTAGCCCCACTATCTTCCTGTGATTGTGAAGAGTCTAGGCTATCTGCAGAACACTTAAAGTCACCGCATGTGCTGCAGTTTCTTATGGGCCTAAATTAGAGCTATGACAATGTGAGAAATAGCTTCCTTACTAGAAGACAAGTTGTGACCTTGAATGAGGCCTGTGTTTCCTTGCTAGAAGACTAGGTGTAGTGGACACCCATAGGGATCCAATAACTATGTTTGCAGGGAGGACACAAGGCTTTAAGCAGAAGGCTACATGATTGGTGTGTGAATATTGTGGTTACAAAGGGTACTTAAAAGAGAATTGTTACAAGATTGTAGGATAACCTCCAAATTTCAAAAGCAAGAAGAAGTAGGACAGTTTTGTGGAAACTCAGGACAATCGAATGTGAGAGCACAAGCTGGTGGAGGTTTCAGACCTTATGTCAATAATGCAGCTGCAGAAGGTCAGATAAGGACATTTCTTCACTGAGGAAGAATATTCACAGCTAATGGGTTTGTTGAACAAGCCACTACCAACTGATTGCAATACAAATATGGTAACAGGTACTGTTTCATTGATATCTACTACATATGCTTGTGAGTGGATAATTGATTTTAGAGATTCACATTACATTACATCCTGCAAAGAGTTATTAGAAGAGTTAAGGAGTTTAAAAAAACAACATGATAGTAGACTACAAGTACCAATAGGGTATAAATCATCCATAACAAGTGCATGCAGTACAATGATCTTAGGAAGTTAAAAAATCACAAATATGTTATATGTACCAGACTTCAAGTTCAATTTGCTTTCAGTCTCGAAGTTAACTAAAGAATTACTATGTTCAGTCAATTTTCCCCCTAATTTTTGTGTGTCTCAAGGGCTTTAAAATGGCAAGGTGATGGGGATTGGTAGAGAAAACAACGACCTTTACATTCTACAAAGAGGGTGGAAGCCTAGTGTAGGTGCAGCAATAACAGGGAATGATGAAAATGGAACAGAACTATGACACTTAAGACTAGGTCATCCATCAGCAGTTGCGATGCAACACATACCTAGTCTAAAGAATAAAGCCAATGGCATAGTGCAGGAACACTGTCCAGTATGTCCAATGGAAAAACAAGTTAGGTTAAGCTTTCCTAATAGTAGAAGTAAGTCCAATAGTGTATTTCAACTAATACATGTTGATGTTTGGGGGCCCTATAGAAAACCTACATTTGATAGAAAGTAATATTTTGTAATCATAGTTGATGATTATAGTAGATACACTTGGATCTGTCTGATTCAGTCAAAGTGTGAGGTCTCAATTTTACTCAAGAATTTTATAGCAATGATAAGAAATCAATTTGATGTCACTATGAAAACCCTAAGATCAGAAAATGGAATAGAAATTTTCAACTCTCAATGTAGTGAATTATTCTCTTCTCTTGGTATAATTCACCAAAGCAGTTGTTCCTACACACCACAACAGAATGGAATAGTAGAAAGAAAGCATAGGCATATATTGCAAGCAGCAAGAGCCCTGGAGATTCACAGTTCCATTCTTGTCAAATTCTGGGGAGAATATGTAAAGACTACAGTCTACTTGATCAATAAGTTACCTATTGCAGTGTTGGATGGGAAGTCACCCTATAAACTGCTTCATGGTAAGGAGCCTAAATTGGACCATCTTAGGGTACTAGGTTGTTTGTGTTATGCAAGCAATCTACCTAGGGATCACAAGCTAGCTCCAAGAGCTAGAAAGGAAGTACTGATGGAACTCAGAGACTCAAAAAGGATACAAACTATTTGATTTAGACTCAAAAATTTTCTTTGTTAGCAGATATGCCAGCTTCAGAGACAATATTTTCCCCTTTAGGTCAATGCCAGTTGAAAAGGAAGAAGAGGTGTTGTTTATGACTCTTAAAGACATGACAAGCAATGGCAAACATACACAAGATTATAATGCGTATGAGGATCAACCTCTCCCAGTTCAACAAGTTGGTAACTCTGCAAGATTGGAGGAAGCAGCAAAACCAATTTCCAATGTTGATCTTGAGATACAAACAACAGACATTACAAACACAGAAGACAATGCTACCTCTTTACAGTCTAATAAATTTGCAGATCCTATAGAACCTATACAGGCTACAGAACCAGTTGAAGAAGTCAATATTGGTGAACAAATTCCTGATTGTGGCAGAGGAAAGAGAGCAACCAAGCCACTTATTTGGCTCAAGGATTATGTCACCACTGCATCAAAGCCTACTATGTGTTCATACTCCATTGCCAATTATGTGGGGTATGATCACTTGTCTGCAGTCTATCAAGAATATCTCATCCTATTCTCAACTCATACAAAACCAAAAACCATCAACGAAGCATCCAAAGACTAGAAATGGATTGAAGCTATGCAATAAAAAATTAATGCATTGGAACAAAATCAGACTTGGGAGATAGTAGACCTGCCTAAAGGGAAGCAAGCATTTGGGTCAAAATGGGTGTATAAGATCAAGTATAATCCAAATAGAGAAGTAGACCATTACAAGGCAACTCTTGTAGCTAAAGGCTACACTTGGAAAGAGGGATTTGATTACCATGAAACTCTTTTCCTAGCTGCCAAGATGGTAATTGTTAGCACAGTGATTGGTGTTGCAGCCTCACACAATTGGCCTATATACTAGATGGATGTCAATAATGCCTTCCTACAAGGAGATTTATTATAAGAAGTATACATGGATTTGCCTCAAGGGTTCCAAAGCCAGGGGGAGTATAAGGTGTGTAAGCTTCTCAAATCATTATATGGTTTGAAACAGGCATCCAGGAAATGTAACATAAAGCTTACCGATGCTCTTCAAGCAGCTAACTACATTCAGAGTCCCTATGATCATTCCTTATTTACTAGAAAACAAGGTGAGGAGATACTATCATTCTAGTATATGTGGATGATCCCCTTATTACTGGAATAGTGGAAGATTAGTTGATCAACCAAAACAAACACTACATAAGAACATCAAGGTAAAAGATCTAGGTGAGCTCAAATATTTCTTAGAGATTGAAGTTTTGAGATCTCAGGAGGGGGTATTACTTAATCAAAGAAAATATACCCTTGAGCTAATTTCTGATGTTGGCTTAAGTGGAGCCAAATCAGTGAATACACCTTTGGAAGTAAATGATAAGTTCACCACAATAGACTATGATGCATATGTAGGGTGGATCATAGATCCTATTCTTACAGACATTACCTCATATCAGAAGCTCATTGGTAGATTGATCTATCTTACTATCACCAGAACAAATATCAGCTTTGTTGTACAAGTGCTTAGCCAATTCATGAGTCAACCTAAGGTCTCATATTGGGAAGCAACACTCAGATTGATAAGGTACTTGAAAGGGTCGCCTGGTTAGGGTATTCTGCTGAAAAATAGTCCATGCACACAGTTAATTGTTACTGTGATAGTGATTGGGTAGCTTGCCCAAACACCAGAAGGTCGGTGACTAGGTACATTGTGAAGCTGGGGAATTCTCTTATATCATGGAAATCAAAAAAGAAACACACTTTGAGTAGAAGCTCAGTAGAGGCAGAATATTGAAGTATGGCAGCTGCAGTTTTAGAGGTGATTTGGTTAACCGGAATGCTAGAAGAGCTGAATGTATATGTCACTAAGCATGTGAGATTATTTTGTGATAGCAAGGAAGTTATCCAAATTACATCCAATCCCATCTATCATGAAGGAACAAAGCATATAGAGATAGATTGTCATTTTGTTCGAGACACCATTAAAGATGGTCTAATATTGCCTGAGCATATCAATAGCATAGCTCAGCTGGAAGGTCTTCTGACAAAGGCTCTGGGAAATGCTCAGCACCAGCTGCTTTTATCCAAGCTTGGAGTGCTCGATGTATTCTACCCTCCAGCTTGAGGGGAGTATTGAAATAGTTAGCTAAATAACTGGCTGTGGTAGTATGTAATAAGCCAACTAATGTACATCTGTTATTGGAGTTAGTTAAACATTGTTAGTGGTGGTTAGAGTCACATGATAGTCACGTGTGTATGAGTCTATAAAGGCAGCTCTCTTGTAATCATTCAAGCTAATGAGAAAACTTCTTCTTACTCATTCCTATCGTTTGCTTCTAGAAAATTCTTCCATGCATGGGCTCTAGGTCACAACATCATTATCGTTGTAGATCAACTCTTAATTGTCCTTAATTTTGATGGAGGTGAAATCCAAACTAAATGGCTAGCCTAAATCTCAGGAAAATTCAACAAATGTCACTTAAAAAAATATATACTTGATGAGAAATAAGGGGTAGTTTTAACAGAATTTACCATCCTTTGGCCTAGTGATTAATTTCATATTAGCATCATTGGTCTGTGGCAATTTTAGGATATAGCATTGGTAATTTTATTCTTCTTTTTTGGAAGCGTGTGTGGAGCACATGGCTGTGAATAAGAGATGCAAGAATTTTTCCACTACTAACTTGTCACCACATAAATTGAGTTGTTGTTGATTAATATTTTTCATATTCAAAGGAGATTTCCCAATCTGTCCAAGATTTTTGCGAAGTTGTCGCTCACTATTAAATTGGTGCAATTAACGGAAATGGTGTCTCGGATATGAGATTGTGGAAAACAAAATATAGGGATATACTGTTACTATTTGTCAAATCTTCTCTTTTTTCACATTACTAAAGATTAATTAGTGTATGCGGCGAAAATCCAGGTCTGCTAGATGTACCAACATGGATGTGACACGTGGGAGTCCGAACTTATTGGAAGTCCAGCACTCATGGTACTGAGATCGTGATAACCGGTGTCTCGAAGCAACGATGCTATGTCAAAGTGATTAAGGCCTTCGTGGACCGGTGGCGCAGTGGCACTGGCTCAACGGACCTTTTAACTTTGACCCTAATCCGGTGCCAGATTGAGCACATTCTCACCCCAATCCTCTAACATTAGTCGTCATTGAACTTTCTGGTGAACCAGATACGCCTTTTCAACATTTCTTTTTGCACTGTTGAAGAGTCTTATCACGAAAAGGATTCTTGCTTGTTTTATATAGCTAACTTCTCAACGAAACTAAGAACCATGTCCATTGCAACACAAGAAGCGGAGGCGGATTAACCCCGAGGCCACTAAAGTGTCCGCTTTAGGCCTCACAAAATTAGAGAACCCAAAAGTTACTCTTTTTATATGTAATTTAAATATTTATTGTACTTATTATGTGCTTTTTTGTTTTTATAGTTGATTGAGAAAATTCTAATGAAAGTAAAAAGGCAATTGAATCTGCACTAACTTCCTAGTTCTTCCCCTCCAACTTGAACAAATTTTATTTACAATTCTAACTTTGTAAAATATTTTATTTCAAGGTCTCTGTAGGTATGCGTCAAACTAATTAGATCGTAAAAAGCTATAGTGGATTTGTTTATCATCTTTGTAAATATAAATTCCCACATGATTGTTACGTTGATACCCAAAACGTTGTCTTGCTGTTCATTACACTGTTTTTATCTGAAACTCTCATACGGTTCACACAGATCAAACTAGTTGAATAAGAGTTTTGGATCATCTTCGATTCACTTACCTTTAAATCCTTCTTTGTTTATCAAAACTACCGTTAAAGCGTGTAAACAATTGTCCCGGCAAACAATTAGATACGAAGAATTTAATGGTTTCGTAATGTTTCTAACATGCATTGGCTTTTTACTTGGATAATCGATTTTCAGCCAAGTTTAAATTTCTGATAGTTCAGTATATTACAACCCAAAATGATTTTCAACTGATTTGATAATTGAAGACGTCCATTAACGGTAAAATGGTTTACGTCAGTTTCGCTTGGTCAAGGGGTAAGTAAACCTTTAGACATTAAACAAGTAAGGTATAAAACTTATGTAGTTGTTTAGCACTTACAAATATTACTTCTTGAAGGAGAGGCATAACATATATAATTGACCAATAACTAGAACAGATGAGTATTAAAATATATAAGCAAAGTGATACTATATTTGTCCATTATATCTTTAAATTAAAAACTAAAAAATGGAGAGTTTTAATAATATATACAAATGAAAATGAGAGGATTCCAATCTGTCGAAGATACAGGGGATCTTAATTTTCCTCTAAATTTAGGTGCAATTCGCAGAAATCAAGAATTTATTCTCCACTTCCCTGACCTAAGATAAGGTGTATGACAAACGCAGAACAAAGGGAAATGTTAGTCAAAGCTCTTATATTTTTTATCAACTAGGTTCAACTTAACAAATATAAAATATTCAGATTATGTACGAATAGTGGAAGTGGATTGGAGACTTTATTCTTTAATTTTGTCACTAATCGTTTGTGTGCACGACCACATTTGATATGGCCGGCGGAGGTTTCATCAACTCTAACATTAACTTCTTCATTAATTTTTAGTTCCATAAACTCTACCCTCTCTGGCCGAAATTAAATAAATGATTGAATTATAGTAAGAAAAATATTCCCGGTTTCCGGCGTCCCCATTTGGCTGGCATGTAGCTTAAAAATATTATATTGGTCGTAGTGGTCAGAATGAAATAAATAAAATAGTCTTTTATAAGTTTTTTGATAGACCAAATATCACTTAAATAATCTAAATTTTTGAAAATTATACAAAATCAATAACAACAACAACAATCAAGAACAATAACTCAGTGTAAGCCTATATATAGGATATGAGGGGTAGTGTATACGCAGACGTTACCCCTACTTTATAAAGATATAGAGGTTGTTTCTGATAGATCCTCGGCTCAAGGAATAGTGGAGATAAGGCAAAAGTAATAAACAATAGTAATAATAATATATTAAGGTAACGGACACGAATGACACAACATGTAATATTAAAGAATCATGAATAAGATAACACAAAAAAAGTCCTAGTACTACAGCCTAGGAGGAATCTGTCAACCTACAACCTTAATCCTCGACCTTCACGTCTTTCTATCGTGGGTCATATCCTCGGTAAACTGGAGCAATGACATGTCTTGCCTAACTACCTCTCTCCAATACTTCTTAGGCCTGCCCCTTCCCTTTTGCAGACCCGCAAACTTTTCACACCTCCTGACCGGAGCATTTATGTTTCTCCTCTTCACATGTCCGCATCATTTCAGTCTCGACTCCCGCAACTTATCCTCCACAAATACTATTCCCACCTTGTCTCTAATAACTTCATTCCTGATCCTGTCTTTCCTGATGAAAGATAAGGAGTCTGTCCGACAGCTGTGAGACCATCCCGGGCATGTGAACAGAGCTGAGAACAATCCTCTACGGCTCCATGGCCACTAGGGACCAAAGGAAACTGCTAATCATGCTCTGGACGCATAGCCATACTTCATCAACCAGACTTGATTTCTTGTCTCCTTAGAACTAAAGGATATAGTGGTACGAGCCTATAGAACAGATTCGGTTAAAGTGAAGTCGCGAAAATTATACAAAATAAAAGTACAAATGATTGATATCAAATAATTGAGGGTGCATTTATCAGATTAGGATAAAGTTACAATCTATCCGTCCCTATAGTGGATTTCTCTTCTGTCTGGATCCCACTTTCTTGACTCAGTTAAATCCTTGGGCCTGTTATTAGTTTTGAGAGTGCTGGACAGGGCAATTTGCACAAATAGGATCATTTAGTGGCACCATTTAAATTTTGACTCATTGATAAGTATTCGAAATATTTACTCGTGTCAAAATTTTAAAGCACATTGCTAGGCTTTTGAACTACACTACAAGAATTTAAAGCATGCTGCCACAATTTGAAGCACGTTGCCACAATTTTGAAGCATGCAACCAAAAATTTCTGGTGCTTCAAAATTTTAGCACAGGACTAGTTTCTTTTAGAATTTTTTTAATGAAATAAAAAACAGAAAATTTCACACAAGAACAATTAGGTTCTCTACTTTTTAATTTTATACCCCATATTTTAATTTTCAACTAACTAGCCCAAAAATAATAGACTAAGATTCAACATCCAACTCCAATACGTTCTCGAAATTACTATTTAATTTTTAAAAATGATTGCTCAAACTTTTAAGTTAATTTTCGAATCAGTAACTGTGACTCAAATATTAGTTCAACAAACCAAATCCGTTTGGATGGTGAAAATTAGATTTTTAACAAGCTTAAATATGTGGGTTTAAATTCTGAATTTGATTTTGTGAGAAATTTGGAGTGAGTGTTATTTAAACTTGTTAGAAATAGTATAAGGAGGTTGTATATAAAATTTGAAGTCATTTAATAGAGATTTGGATTGGTTTTGAACAAGAATTGCAACTGAAAATCGTGGAAGAATTTCGTCTACAGATGCTTGTGTAAAGATGTATAAAAGTGTATAATAGTGTATAAGATGTGTTTATACACTCATATACTGTCACGACCCAAAATCTACTAAGGTCGTGATGGCGCCGGACACCACCGTCAGGCAAGCCAATCACTAATTAGTTGAAATGATTTCCTGTTTTAACATTTTTCAAAATTGTTACCTTTCACTTACAAGTCATAATAGCAAATAAAAATTTATCAAATAAATACGATAGGTAAACTATTCCATTTATTAAATTAAATCCCCAAACACATTCCAGAACCCGGTGTCACAAGTGCATGAGCAAATTCTAAGAATTTTTACAATTTCTACAAAGCTTGTCCGAAATACAATTGGACAAGGAAATTAAAATAAAATAATACAATACGAGGGAGACTCTGTCAGCTGTGGATTGCCTCCAGATAATGCAGCTCGCCTAAGTCTCCAAACCAGCCACATCGCTATGAAGGTACCTGTGCAACAAAAATGCACAGCAAATGTAGCATGAGTACGAAAACAACGTGTACTTAGTAAGTCGCCCGCCTAACCTCAGAGAGGTAGTGACGAGAGGTCAACTTGACACTCACTAAGGTCCAACAATATAATTTAACAGAATATGATGAAAACGGTAGGCATGTAAATGTAGTAAAGCAGCAAATATATAAGGCACTGAAATCCAAGTAAATACTGGAAGTAAATAAACAATTACTACTTCATCTTCCCCCAAATATCTGTCAAATCAATATCCATGAATTCAGTAACAATTTGTCATGCGCATACAGGATAAGGACAACCGGCCTGAGCCATAAAAATAATCATGTCTGTGCACTGCCGAGGGTCGAACGACCCGAACCATAATTGCATCTTTGCCATAAAATAATCATATCTATGCACTGCCGAGGGTCAAACGATCCGAACCATAAGTCCATCTTTCAATCCGCCGTGGCGTACGACCCGCTCCCATGAGAGTGGAGGAAATAACACTCCGCTCGTGGAATGTAAATTGCGAAGCGGCCACATGCATTCATGCACAATCAACAATCCACCCCGATTACGTCGGAAAAACCAATACTCAAGTAAATGATAAATTTCTCTTTTAAAAATCACAAAATAATATTTAAATCCTTTCTCGAAATTCATTTGCCAAGTTTTATAATATTCATTAATATAACCTTATCCGGAATATAATTAGCCATGGAGGAGTCAATTCTCTTTTAAATGATTAAGAAGGTACACTCTAGCCTTCGTAGGAAATAAGTTACAAATTCAATAGCATTATCAGTCTAATATTATTGACATGATCGCATGTACAAAACGTAAGGCATGCTAGTGGGTCCTAGACTACCCGGACATGGCATAATAGTAGCTACGCACGGGCTCCCGTCACCTCGTGCGTACTTAGCCCCCGAAGATAGTAGCACATACTTAATTAGTTCACCTAAGGGGAATAATTCCCCCTCACAAAGTTAGAAAGGAGACTTACCTCGCTCCGAAATTCCATAACCAGCTTCCAATCCCTTCCGACGACTCCAATGGATGCACAACGCCCCAAAACTACCAAATAACGGGCAAAGCAATGAAAATTCACTCTAATACTCGTAACAAATTCAAATTATATAATTTCCCAACTCCGCTCAATGAATCGACCAAAATGCCCCCGGGCCCAGGTGCCCAGATTCCGACATTTCTCGAAGATAAACTCTACCCATAGATTTACTAGTTCAAATATACAATTTACTCAAATTTTCATGCTCAATTCGTGGCTAAAATCCAAATTATCAAATATCTAGATTTTCTTCAAAATTCCCAATTTTCACACAATTTTCATGTTTGAATCCATGCATGTACCTTGTATTTAACTTGAGATGAGAAGGAATCACTTACCTATTGATGCTTGATGAAAATCACCCTTTGAAATCCTCCAAAATCGCCCCAACCACGAATAATATATGAGAGAAATGGCAAAAACCCATTTAAAATAGAACACTGCCCAGCACTACCCCTCTATGTGATCGCATGAAGGCCTTTGCGATCGCATAGGCCAAACCCGTTGCCCCTTTAAATCCTTTTGCGCGTTCGCACAAGCATGCCTGCGATCGCACATGCCTTTTCAAGCTCCCTCCAAATTCCTTCTCCGCGATCGCAGCTTCGACCATGCGTTCGAACAGGCCAACCCAGCAGCCCTCAGGTGCACTGTGCGATCGCACACCCCTTCATGCGACCGCACAGACCAAAAATCCAACCTTCAAATTTCCTTCTTCGCGATCGCACAACAATGGCCGCGATCGCATTTCACACCAGAAGCAACAAATCACTTAAAAATGACCCGAAACCACCCCCGAAACACACCCGAGGCCCCCGTAACTCCGTCCAATCACACGACTCAGTCCCATAACATCCCACGGACTTTCTTGAGGCTTCAAATAACATTGAACAACGCCAAAATCACGGCACTAAAATTCAAACTTTATGAACTTTGAAATTTCAAACTTCCACATTCGATGTCGGCATTGCAATCAAATCACGTCTGATTGACCTCAAATTTTGCACACAAGTCATATTTGACATTACGGACCTTCTCCAACTTTCGGAATCGCATTCCGATCCCGATATCAAAATTTCCACTTCCGGTCAGAATTCTCAAAAACCTTCAAATTTCTATCTTTAGCCAAATGACTTCAAAATGACCTACGGACATTCGAATTCACTTCCGATCGCGCTCCCAACTCCAGAATCACCATACAGAGCTATTCCCAGGCTCGGAATCTCAAACGGACATCAATATCACTGGTGCGCTTCAAGCCAAACTTAGGAAATTTTTTCAAAAATGCTGACTTTCACAATATACGCCGAAACACTCTCGGGTTATCCAAAGCCCGATCCGGACATACGCCCAAGTCCGAAATCATCATACGAACCTGCAGGAACCTTCAAATCCCGATTCGAAGGTCGTTTACTCACAATTCCAATCTTGGTCAATTTCTCCAACTTAAGGCTTCTGAAATGAGAATTTTCTTTCCAAATTAACTCTAGACTTCCCGAAATTCAATTCCGAACACACCTACAAGTCATAATACTTGAAACGGAGCTGCTCATGACCTCAAGCTGCTGAACGACGCGCTAGAGCTCAAAACGACCGGTCGGGTCGTTACATATACACTATTATACATAATTATACAAAAACTGACATTGTCTTCTTCCTTGTGTTTTTTCTGAAGTTTTACTCAAATCTTGCTCAAATAACTTCAAAATTAAGTTTGAACTCCTTTTGATATTTTCAATAAATTGGAACAACATCCAATCCAAACAACTAACAAACTAAAAAAAAATTCTATTTTCGAAAGGAAAGCTTTGAATGGCCTTTAATGGTGGACTTTACTCTTCAATTTTCTTACATTGCAACCAGGTGACACAGGGGAGGAGCAGAAAATACACGGCCCTTTGAAGTAACCTGCGGCTCCGCTCATGCGGAATCTTGTCTGCACCTGCGAGAATTGGCCTGACCACTGGGGGTCGCACCTACGAGGCTGGGACCGCAGGAGCGGTCCCACACCTGCGACTGGGTAACCGCACCTACGGTCACACCAGAACAGGTGCACCAGCAGCTAATGCAGCTGGTTTTTGGCCTCATGTGGTGTTCGGGAGGCACCTGGGCCCACCCGAGCCCCCGTCCAAATAACCAACGAGTCCCAAATCATACTACAGATTCGCTCAAGCCTTCGGAACACCCAAAACAACGCTAAAACTCAAAATCACACCTCAAAACCCCTAGAACCAAACTTAGGAACTTTAAGTTTTCTAGACTTCGCTAACAACGCGTCGAAATGACCTATACTTTTCGGAATGACACCAAATTTTGCAGGCAAGTCATAAATGACATAATGGAACTATTCGGGGTCTCGAAATTCCGTTCGGACCTTGATATCACAAAAACACGTCCCAAACCATAACAGGAACTTAAGGAACTCTTATTTCAATATTGGGAGCCGAAACGCTCCCGGGTCATCAGAAATCCATTCCGAACATCCGCCTATGTCCGAAATCATCATACGAAGCTACCGGAATCATCGAAACTCGATTCCGAGGTTGTTTACTAAAATGTTGACCGAAGTCAAACTTGACCTTAAAGGCCAACCTTAAAGAACCAAATGCTCCTATAGCACTCTAAACACCTCCGAATCCCGGACCACCAGTACCCGCAAGTCATAAATCATAATAAGCCGCTATGGGAGGTTTTATTTAGGGGAATAGGGTTCGATAAAGCAAAATGACCGGTCGGGTCGTTACATTCTCCACCTCTTAAACGAACGTTCGTCCTCGAATGGGTCTAGAATCATACCTGAAGTGCTGAATAAGTGTGGATATCTGCTCCGCATGTCCTCCTCGGACTCCCAGGTCGCCTCCTCCACTGGTTGTACCTTCCACTGGACCTTTATGGTAGAAACTCTCTTGGACCTCAACTGGCGGTCCTGTCTATCAATAATAGCAACTGGCTCCTCCTCGTAGCACAAACTCTCATCCAACTGAATAGTGCTGAAATCAACCAAGTGAGAGAAATCGGCGTGGTACTTCCGGAGCATGGATACATGAAAAACTAGATGAACTCCTGATAAACTGGAAGGTAAGGCCAACTCATAAGCAACCTCCCCAACACGCCTCAACACCTCGAAGGGACCTATAGACCTCGGGCTAATCTTGCCCTTTTTCCCAAACCTCATAATACCCTTCATAGGCAAAACTTTCAACAGGACCCTATCTCCATCCATAAATGATACATCACGCACCCTCTGATCCGCGTAACTCTTCTATCTGTACTTTGTTGTGCGGAGACTCTCCTGAATCAACTTCACTTTCTCCAAAGCATCTCTCACCAGGTCGGTTCCATATAACTTAGCCTCGCCAGGCTCAAACCACCCGATAGGAGAACGACATTGCCGACCATACAAAGCCTCAAATGGGGCCATCTCAATGTTGGACTGATAACTACTATCGTAAGCAAACTCGGCCAAAGGCAAGAACTGGTCCCACTAACCTTTGAAGTCAATCACACATGCCCTGAGCATGTCCTCCAATATCTGAGCTGTATGCTCTGACTGACCATCAGTCTGAGGATGAAATGTTGTTCTGAGATCTATCTGGGTACCCATCTCGCTATGTAATTCTCTCCAGAAGTGCGAGGTGAACTGAGGACCTTGATCTGATATAATGGATACCGGCACAACATAAAACCGGACTATCTCCCGAACGTAGATCTGGGCCAACCTCTCAGAAGTATAAGTAGTAGCTACTGGAATGAAATGCGCCGATTTGGTCAATCTATCCACAATGACCCAAACTGTGTCAACCTTCCGCAAAGTCCGAGGCAACCCAACCACGAAGTCCCTAGTGATGCTCTCCCATTTTCACTCAAGAATGAGCATCTGCTGAAGTAGGCCTCCTAGTCTCTGGTGCTCACACTTTACCTGCTGGCAATTAAGACACCTAGCCACATACTCCTCAATGTCCTTTTTCATTCGCCTCCACCATAAATGCTGCTTCAAATCACGATACATCTTCGTAGCACCAGGATGAACAGAATACCGAGAACTGTGTGCCTTCCCTAGAATCCTCTCCCTCAGGCCATCAACCTTAGGAACACATAAGCGGCCTTAAAGTCTCATAACACCATCATCGCCAATAATAATCTCCTTGGCCCTGCCCTGAACCACTGTCTCTCGTAGCTCAGCCAAACACGGATCATTATACTGCCGAGTCTTAATCTTCCCCAATAGCGAAGACTGAGCAACCACATGTGCAAGAACTCGACGAGGCTCAGAAAGGTCTAATCTCACTAGGAGATTAGCCAAGGACTGAATGTCCAAGTCTAGAGGTCTCTCCTCTGTTGCAATATAAGCCAAGCTACCCATACTCTCCGCCTTCCTGCTCAAAGCATCTGCTACCACATTTGCCTTGCCCGGGTGATAAAGAATGGTAATATCATAATCCTTCAACAACTCAGCCATCTGCACTACCTCAAATTAAGATCCTTATTCTTGAACAAGTTCTGCAAGCTACGGTGGTCTGTATAAACCTCAGAGGACACTCCATACAAGTAGTGCCTCCAAATCTTAAGAGCATGAACAATCGCCGCCAACTCCAAATCGTGCACAGGGTAATTCTACTCATGAACCTTCAGCTGGCGCGAAGCATAAGCAATAACTCTCCCCTCATGCATCAATACACACCCCAAGACAACGCGTGAAGCATCGCAATAGACTGTATACATCCCAGACCGGAAGGCAATACTAGAACTGTTTCTGAGGTCAATGCTGTCTTGAGCTTCTGAAAGCTCTCCTCACACTCGTTAGACCATCAAAACGGGGCATTCTTCTAAGTCAATCTAGTCAATGGAGATGTAATAGAAGAGAACCCCTCCACAAATCGGCGATAATAGCCTGCTAGGCCCAAGAAGCTCCTGATCTCTGTAGATGAAGTAGGACGCGACCAACTCTGAACCGCCTCAACCTTCTGAGGATCAACCTTGATACCCTCTCCGGATACCACATGCCCCAAGAATGCCATGGAATCCAACCAAAACTCACACTTGGAGAACTTAGCATATAGCTTATGTTCTCGCAAAGTCTGGAGCACAACTCTCAAATGTTGCTCGTGCTCCCCTAGGCTACGTGAGTAAATCAAAATGTCATCAATGAAGACAATGATAAAGGAATCAATATACGACCTGAACACCCTATTCATCAAGTCCATGAATGCCGCTGGAGCATTAGTCAAATCAAAGGACATCATCAGGAACTCATAATGGCCATATCTCATACAAAAAGCAGTCTTCGGAACATCTGAAGCCCGAATCCTCAAATGATGATACCCCGATCTCAAATCAATCTTATAAAATACATGAGCACCCTGCAACTGGTCAAACAAATCATCAATGTGCGGATACTTGTTCTTAATGGTAACCTTATTCAACTGGAGGTAATCAATACACATCCACAGAGACCCATCCTTCTTATTTACAAATAGAACTAGAGCACCCCACGGCGATACACTCGGCCTGATGAACCCCTTAGCTAACAACTCCTCAAGCTGCTCCTTCAACTCCTTCAACTCTTTCGGAGCCATACGGTACGGAGGAATAGATATAGGTTGGGTGCCTAAAGCTAAGTCAATGCAGAAATCAATATCACGATCCGGAGGCATGCCTGGAAGATCCGAAGGAAATACATCAGCAAACTCTCGAACCACTGGCACTGAATCAATATTCGGGGACTCGGCGGTGGTGTCCCGTACATAAGCAAAATAGGACAGACAACCCTTCTCGACCATATGTCGAGCCTTCAAGAATGAAATAACACGGCTGACTGTACTAACTGAGGAACCTCTCCTCTCCAGCCTAGGCGACTCGGGCATGGATAGAGTAACTGTCTTTGAATGGAAATCTAGAACGGCATTATAAGGACATAGCCAATGCATGCCCAAAATAATCTCGAAATCAACCATGTCGAGCAATAAGAGATCCGCTCGAGTCTCGAATCCACAAAACGAAATCACACAGGACCGACAAATCCGGTCTACAACCACAGAATCGCCCAAGGGAGTGAACACATAAATAGGAGAACCCAAGGACTCACAAGGGACACCCAAAAAATGAGCAAATAAGACTGAAACATAGGAATAAATGGATCCTGGATCAAATAACACGAATGCCTCTCTACCACATACTGTAATAATACCTGTGATCACGGCGTCTGAGGCCACTGCATCTGATCTGGCCGGGATAACATAGAATCTAGCTAGATCTGGCCAGAATGAACAGGAGCTGGCTGCCCTCTACTAGCATGAGTAGGGGCTTGTAGAGCTCCCCCTGCCTGGCCTCCACCTCTGGGATGACCTCTACCAGTCTGCCCTCCACCTCTGGGTGGACGGACCGCCGGTGCTGGAAATGTAGGCTGATAGCTCTGGTGAACGGCCTTGCTCCGAAGCCTGGGACAAGTCCTCCTCATATGGTGTGGGTCCCCACACTCATAACATCTTGCTGGTGGCATGGCCTGCTGCCCTGAAGAAGGACCCTGGACAGCTAAGGGACGGGGAGAACTCTCTGGCATGGAACTGAAGTAAGGAATAGAAGACCCCTGATGAGCGGAATACCCGCCTGAGGAACCCTAAATGGCTGGTGGGTGGTAGGAACTCTTTGGCATGGCGCTGAAGTAGGGCCTCACTGGAGCACCACGGGGAGGTGGCGGAGGATCTGAATATGGAGGCCTGCTAGACTGGCTTCTACCGAACTGACCTCTACCCCTGGCTAGGGAACCTCTGAAATCTCCTGAAAATCTAGCCCTCTTATCCTGTTGACCCTGCTCTCTGCCTCTCGAACGATAATCCTCAATCCGGCGAGCTATCCCGACCACAAGCTGGTAGGGAGTCCCCATCTCCACCTCTCGAGCCATGTTGGCCCTTATACCTGAGTGCATCCCGGCTACAAATCTCCGCACTCTCTCAGCATCAGTAGGCAATATCATAAGGGCATGACGGGACAACTCAGAAAACCTAGCCTCATAATCTGTCACAGACATCTGCCCCTGCTCCAGCTGCTCAAACTGATATCGCAGCTCTTCCCTATCGGAGGGTGGAATATACCTGTCCACGAACAGCTGAGTGAACTTCTCCCAAGTGATGGTAGGGGAACTTGCTGGTCTACCCAGGATATAGGACTGCCACCATCTGCAGGCCCTGCCCTCAAGCTGGAAAGTAGTGATGTCCACTCCATGGGACTCCAGTATCCTCATGTTGTGCAGTCTGTCCCTGCACCTATCAATAAAGTCCTGGGCATCCTCGCCCTTCTCACCCCCGAAGATAAGAGGGTGCAATCGGGTCCATCTATCCAGTAACTTCTGCGGATCGTCTTCCGCAGCTTGTCTGAGCTCAGGCGCTGCTGCTACTGGCTGGGCTCCACCCACGGGCAGTGTACCCGGGGTATGATGAAGTGCTGTTGTCTGGCCTGCAGGCTGGGCAGTAGGGGTTTGGGCTCCCCCTCCTGCCTGAGATGTGGAAGGATCCACTGGAAATAAACCAGCCTGGGACATAGTGTCCATGGATCGCATCATAGGGCCCATGATCTCCTGGAATCCTGGCACCGTCATAAAGTCTACTGGAGCAGGACCTACTAGGGGAACCTCTCCCTGCTCCTCTATAGTGGGGTCCTCTGGTGGTACGATTGGAATAGCTCGGGGACGCCCTCATCCCCTACCTCGGGTTGGTGCCCTCCCCCGGCCTCTGTCACGGCCGCGAAAAACGGGGGTAGCGGCCCCTCCCGGATCTGGTACATCGGATGTACGCGTCCTGACCATCTGTGAGAGAATAGAAGAACGAAATTTAGTAAACCATTGACTGCACGATATAATAAAAATAAGGAGAGGTTTCCTAACACCCTATAGCCTCCCGAAGATAAGTATAGACGTCTCCATACCGATCCACAAGACTCTACTAGGTTTGACCGTGACTTGTGAGACCTACATGAACCTAGTGCTCTGATACCATGTTGTCACGACCAAAAATCCTAACGGAGGCTGTGATGGCGCCCAACAGCGGGGTCAGGCAAGCTGACTCTTAATTTACTAAAGGTTCCTTCTTATTAGCTTAACAATTTAAAATGTACTCAGTTATTAAAAGTTAAAACATGATTTGACAAGGATAATTAGCCAGTTTTAATCAAAACAGTCATGATGAGGAATGAGCCAATATGTATATATACAGGCCTGTAAACCAAAATAACAACAACGTGTGTGCCAGGAACTAGTGTCACAAGTCCTACGGGCATACTAACAGAATATACAAAACATAATATAAAATCCCACTGTCTGAAAGGAATAGACGGGAAATAAGCAAAAGAAAACTCCAAGGTGTCGCCGAGGATCGTCAGGAGAAGAAGCTCACCGTGAAGTCGGGTCCAACTGAGATCATAATTGAAATCCTGTCTGATAACCAGATGCACCAGCCTCAGAACCTGTACAATTAAGTACAGAAGTGCAGCATGAGTACATAAACAAATATGTACCCAGTGAGTATCCTGCCTAACCTCGAAGAGGTAGTGACGAGAAGTAGACGTGATACTTACAAGGGTCAACATTTCTAAATAACATTATTTAGTAGGAACTAGGAAGGCATAACAGTCATAGAAATCACAAGGAGATAAATCGTCGAGTATAGTTGTATTTACCCTTGCATGTCAAATTTCACTAACACATAATGTAATAAATTCCCTTATTAACATGAACCAATTTGTACAATTACAACAAACTCCCAGTGAATCATACAACACATAATAGGCCGGACACGTACGACCGAAACATTGAGAAAAATAAATGTGCACTGCTGAAGGTTGAACGGCTCGAACCATAGATGCATTTATTACGCCGCTCGCGAATAGAACATGCGACACAGTTGACATAATAGTAGGGCTATTCCGCTCACGAATCATACATGTGACGCGGTGCCGCATACATACATAAAATTTATCAACTTTTTAGGGAATTATCAGAGATTATTCTTTAAGGCAAGAACCTAAGCAACATATCATAGACCACAACTTCCTAATATTCTCATGCCAAATCAAGGAAAATAAGCAATTCAAAATACGTTTAGGAATACATGTAAGACACATATAACCATGCTCGTGAGTCCTAGATATACCCATCATAACATAGTAATTGCTACACACGGAATCTCGTCACATCGTGCGTGCGTAGCCCCCGAAAATAAGGACATACAATTATTTATAATCACCTATGGGGACAATTCCCCCTTACAAGGTTAGAAAGGAGACTAACCTCGTGTCGAACCTACTCCCTGGACCAAGAACACGCCTGAAACTTCGAACTCTACACCCGAGGACTCGAAACTAGCCAAATGTTATACAAATTCATTAATTTATGCTCAAAATATGGAAATTCTCCTACTACTAAGTCAAATCCGCCATTCTTGAAGAAATTCTGAAATCCAACCGCGGGCCCACATGCTCGGATTCCAGAAATTCTCGAAGGAAACACTCACCCATAGCCTAAGGATCATTAATATACGATTTCTACTTGATTTCATAGCTAATTCACGGGTAAATTCTCAAATTATCGTAAGCCCTAGGTTACTACCCCATTCTTGATTTTTCACTAATTTAGGTAGTTGATTAAGCTAGCAATCCATGCATGAAGCTAATATTAGAGTAGAATTTACTTACCTTCAATAACCAGGTCGTTTTTCCCCTCTAAAATGGTGGAAATCGCCCCAAGGAAGAAGAAGATAAGGAAAATGAGTTAATTCCCGTGTATAAAAAACCAACTGTCTGAACAGTGGTTCCGCACCGGCGGCTCGAGGACCGCATCTGCGGTCTCGCACTTGCGAGCAAAGGCTCGCACCTGCGGAAATGGACTAGGAAGCCTAGGCCCGCACCTGCTGCTCCGCTCCTGTGAAATCTTGTTCGCACCTGCGAGAATTGGCCTGACCACTGGGGGTCGCACCTGCGAGGGTGGGACCACAGGAGCGGTCCCGCACCTGCGACTAGGCAACCACACCTGCGGTCACACCAGAACAGGTGCACAAGCAGCTAATGCAGTTGGATTTTGGCCTCGTGTGGTGTTCGGGAGGCACCTGGGCCCCCCTGAGCCCCCTTCCAAATATACCAACGAGTCCCAAATCATACTACGGATTCGATCGAGTCTTGGGAACACCCAAAAAAAATGCTAAAACTCAAAATCACACCTCAAAACCCCTAGAACCAAACTTAGGAACTTTAAGTTTTCTAGACTTCGCTAACAACGCGCCGATACGACCTATACTACTTGGAATAACACCAAATTTTGCAGGCAAGTCATAAATGACATAACAGAACTATTCCCGGTCTCAAAATTCCGTTCAGACCTCGATATCGCAAAAGCACGTCCCAATCTATAACAGGAACTTAAGGAACTCTTATTTCAATATTGGGCGCCAAAACACTCCCGGGTCATCAGAAACCTATTCCGAACATACGCCCAGGTTCGCAATCATCATACGAAGTTACCAGAATCGTCGAAACTCAATTCCGAGGTCGTTTACTAAAATTGTCGACCGAAGTCAAACTTGGACTTAAAGGCCAACCTTAAGGAACCAAATGCTCCTATAGCACTCTAAACACCTCCGAATCCCGGACCACCAGTTCCCCCAAGTGATAAATCATAATAAGCCTCTATGGGAGGTTTCATTTAGGGGAACATGGTCCGATAACGCAAAACGACCGATCGGGTCGTTACAATTTATTATCCATAGTGTAATATTTATCAGACACTACTGGTGTCATGTTTCTTCTAGACAAACAATTAGCTCTTCAGGAGTCTTTAATACATTTTGTACTATCAAATATTGTTCAGACACTTATAATATCATGAGAGACAATCATAATCAAATAAATAATATAAAATAATTGCTTAAGCATAAGAAAACACCTCTTCGTAATATTTTCCTACTTTAGGAGGAAGTTTCAATTTTGTCACTTCTTCAGGAGCAAATTTAAAATACAAAATATTGAGTATATACTCCCTCTTCTGGAGGTGAATTGTAATATATCTACATCAAAAGCGCGTTCATATTTACGAGCTTTATTAATATTGTCACATTCACTTCAGGGAATGGATTAATATTTAGCAAAAGTTCTCATCCTTCTGGAACGGAACATAATTATATGAACGTGCATTAATCACACCAAATCGTGTGATGGCTTAGAGCCTCTTTTAAGATAATGCTACTTCAGGAGAAAATCAAGGCATGCAAGTAATATAGAGAAATTGTATCTTACTTATCTTCAATTGTAACCATAGAAATCCTAAATTATCACTTTTGGTGGTCAAAGGCATATGCCAGTTCTGGTGGTTAACAAAATTTAGTTACAATGAGATATACGAGACATAACCATTTCTGGTGGTTGTATATTTATTGCGAACTCTGCTGGAGTTTAAGTTGACCTGATAATGTTATCCACTTTGTAATTCTTTATTAAGATAATTAGGATAAAAACAAATACTAAAATAGGTATTGTATACGTAGCATATAACTAAGCAAGCGAGGATAACGATATTAAACCAAAAATAAGCAAAAGGATCAAATTACTTTTCACAAATTTGGCCACTCCAGATGTAAGTGATATCCACATCACTACCGCCGAGAAGAAAAGCTCCACCTCAAAGATACAATCTGCCTTATGATGCTTGGAATGAACAATATCTAACCACGGACAGACGAGTGTCTCCTTACATCGGAGATGAACACTGAAATAGAAAGTAAATTCGAAGTAAGTGCTCAAAAGGGCAGAGTCTCGTGCTGATAACGTGTTATAAAATAATGACTGTAAAGTAAATAAGCTAAATACAAGTATAAAGAGAAACTGATATATTATTCAACTTTTAAGCTGATGTACATAATGAACTGAAAACTCCTCTTCTTATAGAAGAAAGGAAGCAGCTGCGAGGCTTTCCAGGAAGCAGCTGCGAGGCTTTTCTTCAGTTGCTTGTAAGCTGTCTGCATAAGCTGTTCGCAATCTACATATTTAATAAGAAGCTGCTACAAATCATTTCATTGAATTGCTTGTAACCTGCCTGCATCAACTGCTTGTAGATAAACTTCAATAGAGTACTAAATGGATAATCTTCTTCAGGAAGATTATCTATAGCGGAGTAATAAATGGACATCCACAAATAATAGTTTCATAACAGGACATTGTTTTTTAATTTTCTTTTTTATTATAAAATATTTTATTTTATTATTTTATAAATATTTAAATTAAAAAATAATTATCAATAACTAATTATTAACTACTAATGCCATGTTGCTTTTTTCTAGATTGCAACTTCGCTTAAGGAGAGGGCTTTTTCCTCTCCTTTTAATAATATCCAATATTTAGTATTATTGCATTGTTAATAGAAACTTTTATTAGCATATTACTTTATTTAAATTTTTGTCTGCTACTTTCTTTTTACAATATAATAGAAGACATATTTTTATATTTTATATTTTATTCTATTAATATTTTCTGAATAAATAAACTTTTTATTTTTAAAAAGAAAAACAAAATTATTTTTTTTAAAAAAGAAATTTTGAATTGGCAGTTTTTAATTTTAGAATAATTTAAAAGCTCCAACTTGAAACTACTCACATTTTGAATGGATAGTTTTTTTTAATTTTCGTTTTCTATTATAAAATATTTTATTTTATTATTTTATAGATATTTAATTCAAACAAATAACCAACAACTAATTATTATTTTAAAATCTCCAACCTATAACTACTCTCCAATTTTAATGGACAATGTTTTTTAATTTTAAAATATTTTAAATTATAGATATTTAAATTCAATAATAATAATCAATAACTAATTATTAACTACTTATGCCATGTGATTTCTTTCTAGGCTGCCACTTGACTTAAGGAGATGGCTTTTTTCTCTCATTTTAATAATATATAGATTATAAATATTTATAACTAATAACTAATTATTACTTTAAAATAATTTATAAACACCAACCTAAAACTACTCCAATTTTAATGGACATTGTTTTTTTAATTTCCGTTTTTATTATGAAATATTTTATTTTATTGTTTTATAAATATTTAATTTCAAAAATAATAATTAATAACTACTAATGCCATACGGCTTTTTTCTAGGTTGCCACTTAGCTTAAGGAGAGGGCTTTTCCCTCTCCTTTTAATAATAGATAGATGGTTGTAAGAGCAGAGATTTTAAATTTTCTAGTGCTTTCAAAATATGTAAAATATGGGCTAGATCGGGTAAAACTTAAAAATATGGGCCATTTTTGTTATGATATAAAGTAACGTGTATTTTCTTGTAATTCTTTCCATAAAACAAAAAATAGTTGTTCAAAAAAGGTCTATCTTGTGTTGTATATGTTCTTTCGTGGCAGCTACGTCTAGTAGGACAACTATATTGGACTTTGGCCCAAAAAGACAAATCGTCTCGCCTTCTTTCCAACATCCAATGCTTTTGAAAATTGGGCTGTTTGGGTTGTGATTGACAACCCAATATCTTTTATTAGGAATTTGCAGAATCTATATCTATATAAAAGGAGAGGAAAAAGCTCATCCTTAAATTAAGAGGCAGCCTAGAAAAAAGTCACATGACATAAAATATAAATCTTCTATTATATTATAAAAAGAAAGTATTAATAAATATATATCTTCTATTATATTATAAAAAGAAAGTAGTAGACAAGAATATTAAACAAAGTATGCTAATAAAAATTCCTATTAACAATGTAATAATACTACATATTGGATAATATAATAAAAAATACATAACAAAAGATTATCAATGACTATACAACTCTTTTTAATTTAATAGAGATTTTATTCATTAAAATTCAGATAATATTATTAGAACAATAGGATAAATTTAAAATAAAAAAATATTTCAAGAGTAATAAAATATATTTCTTCTATTATATTACAAAAAGAAAGCAATAGACAAAAATATTAAACAAAGTAATATGCTGATAAAAATTTCTATTAACAATGCCATTTTATTAAATATTAGATAACATAATAGAGAAAAATACATAACAAACAAAATTATTCGATGACTATATAAGTCCCTTTAATTTAATAGAGATTTTGTTCAATAAAATTCAGATAATATTATTGATAATGTAACGACCGGGCCGATCATTACGAGGGTTTAGCCCGTTTATCCCATTTCTGCTTCATTGATTGTGTGGTTCATCTCTTTTTTGTGGTGTTGGGTTGGTTGGCTCGGGTTCAGAGTGATTGTGGAGAGAAAAGGAGATACTTAGTCTCTTAGCTTGGTTCAATAGTTGAAAAAGTCAACCGAAAGTTGACTTATAGGTATATGATCTCGGAATGGGGTTATTTATGTTTCGGATGGTTTCGTTAGGTGATTTGGGACTCAGGAGTGTGATTGGAATGTGGTTTTAAGGTCCGGAGTAGAATTAGGCTTTAATTGACGAAATTTAGTTTTGGTGATTTTCAGTCGACAGTGGAATATTAGCTATCAGGGTCGGAATAGAATTCCGGAAGTTGGAACAAGTTCGTAGGGTCATTTTGGATGTGTGTGCAAATTTTCAGGTCATCGAACGTGTTTTGGATGGTTTCGGCATCTTTGGCAAAATTTGAAAATTTCTAAGTTCATAGCCTTGAATCCGAGGTGAATTTAGTGTTTTGATGTTATTTTGGATCTTCCGAGGGTGCGACTAAGTCCGGGCAATCATTTATGACTTGTTGGTATTTTTGGTTGGGGTCCTAAGGGGCTCGGGATGATTTTGGACAGCCATCAGGGGATTTAAAATTGGATAATGCAGCAGAAAAAGTTGTTGATGCAATGTTTCTGGTGTGGCCGCACCTGCGTAAGTGTAGCCGCAGGTGCGGAGAGGCATGCGCAGGTGCGGAGTTTGATCAGGCTGAAGGAAATCGCATGTGCGAGACTTGGGTCGTACCTGCGGAGTCGCAGGTGCGGAAAATGTCCTTTTAAGTGAAACGCGCAGGTGTGCACCTGGGACCGCAGGTGCTAGAAAAGGACCGATGGTGCGGTCATCGCTGGGCAGAACATATAAATAAGACCCTTAGCGATTTTTGGGTCATTCTTCCACCATTTCTACACGGGTTTAAATCTTTTGAAGGGTTTTGAATAGGTATTTCGAGAGTTCTTCGTAGGATAAGACTTTTGGACTTAAAACTCGTTTATATATGATTAACGGACTGACTAAGGGTGAAATTGTGGAAAATTAGTACAAAAAATTGGGTAATTAGGGCTTGTAATTAGAGACTTTAAAATGGGGATTTGAGGGGTCATTTGAGGTCCGATTTTTGATGTTCTTAGTATGTATAGACTCGTGGGAGGATGAGGATTCTTGTGATGTAAATTTTATCGGATTCAAAGACGTGGGCCAGAAAGTCGGTTTGGCCAATTTCGGGATTGTTGGGTAATTTTGATAAATTTCGAATGGGCTTCGTTCCTTGGCATATAATAATGATATGAATCTGATTTTTGGTAGATTCGGAGCATTCGGAGGCCGAGTCTAGAGGCAAGGGCACTGTGGGCTAGGATTTTAGCCGGTTTTGAGGTAAGTAACGTTTCCAAACTTGGTTATGAGGGTTTGAAACCCCGAACTATATTATATATGACTATAATTGAGGTGACGCACATGCCAAGTGACGGGCGTGTGGGCGTGCACTGAGTATTTGTGGCCTGGCTTATCCCACGACACCGTATAGTATTTGTTACGGATTGATATCTGCATATCTATTAATGTGGTAAATGTGAACATGTTAGGAATCATGTTAAGTATAAATGCTAAGGCTTCACGCCGAAAATGCTGAGACCCGAGTGGTCGTATATTAGTGTCTCATTTTGAGATTATATGATTTCATATACTCAGTCCTGTTATAGCATATCATTTCATACCTCAATCTCAGTATTGTTAATTATATGCATATTTATCATTGTTTCGGGCTGATTTATGCATCTATGATCCATGTGAGTGAGACTGGAGAGTAATGACTGAGTGAGGCCGAGAGCCTGTTGTTGAGAAAGTTATGAGATCGGAATGCACACCGCAGTGATACTTTAATCATACCTTCGTTGGTTTGATATAGCGCTTGGGCCAATAGGGCCCCTCCGGAGTCTTTACACCCCCAGTGAGCGCATTGATACTGACAAATGGATCTTCCCTGTACATGGACCTTGTCCGAAGTTGATGATATGTGAGGGATGGATCGTGCCTGGACATTGATCTTGTCCGCGTGTTGTGTTCCAGAGATGGATCTTCTCTGTGGGGCTGGATTGGCCTTTTTCCTCAGTACCAAGTGACTACAGTCACAGGTGATTATGTACATTCCGGGATGGACCTTCCTTGGGCCTGAGAGCCATATACGGTACTGAGTGGACCGCCGTGTGAGGGTTGTGAGCACTATGTGCATTTCCACACTGGTTTCATATATTTATATGATGGCATGCAGATTATTCTGGCATAATTGGAATATTTTGTATATTTTCTGATAAACTGTTAGCATGTCTAATTTCTGTACGCTGTTTATTGTAAATCCCGAGGTTTAGTCCGTCACTACCTCTCATCCCATAGGTTGGGTTCGCTACTTACTGAGTAGGTGTACTCACGTTACCCCTGCACCTTGTGTGCAGATCCAGGTACATCGGGACCCTGTAGTGGATACTGAGCAACTATTAGAGTTTCTTCAGAGTCATCGAGGTAGCAGCTAGCGATCGCGACCTCGTCTTCTCCTCCTTTATCTTCCTGTCGCACTTTTATTATTACAAGCTATGTTTTCATTTCCTTTATTTTTACATTTGTACGTTGTAGTAGGTCGTGACTTGGTGACACTAGATCCGGAGTTGGATTTTGAAATTTACTTTAAATGTTGTTAAACATGGCACCGTATAGTAGTTATTACGAACTGATATCTGCATGTCTATTAATATGGTAAATATGAACATGTTAGGAATCATATTAAGTATAAATTCTAAGGTTTCACGCCGAAAATGCTGAGACCCTAGTGGTCGTATATTACTGTCTCATTTTGTGATTATTTGATTTCATATACTCAATCCTGTTACAGAATATTATTTCATACCTCAGCCTCAGTATTGGTAATCATATGCATATTTATCATTGTTTCGGGCTGATTTATACATCTGTGATCCATGTGAGTGAGACTGGAAAGTAATGACTGATTGAGGCTGAGAGCCTGTTGTTGAGACAATTATGATATCGAACTGCACACCGCTGCGATACTTTAATCATTCGTTGGTTTGATATAGCGCTTGGGCCAATAGGGACCCTCCGGAGTCTTTACACCCCCAGTGAGCGCATTGATATTGAGGGATGGATCTTCCCTGGACATGGACCTTGTCCGAAGTTGTTGATATGTGAGGGAAGGATCGTCCCTGGACATGGATCTTGTCCGCGTGTGTGTTCCGGAGATGGATCTTCTTCGTGGGGCTGGATTGGCCTTTTTCCTTAGTACCAAGTGACTACGGTCACCGATGATTATGTACATTCCGGGATGGACCTTCCCTGGGCATGAGAGCCATATACGGTACTGAGTGGACTGTCGTGTGAGGGTTGTGAGCACTATGTGCATTTCCACACTGGTTTCATATATTTATATGATGGCATGTAGAGTATTCCGGCATACTTGGCATATTTTGTATATTTTCTGATAAACTGTTAGCATGTCTAATTTATGTACGTTGTTTATTGTAAATCCCGAGGTTTAGTCTGTCACTACCTCTTAGCCTATAGGTTGGATTCATTAGTTACTGAGGTGGTGTACTCACGTTACCTCCTGCACCTTGTGTGCAGATCCAGGTACATCAGTGCCCGATAGTGGATACTGAGCAGCTGTCAGAGTTTCTTCGGACTCATCGAGTTTGCAACTGGCGATCGCGACCTATTCTTCTCCTTCTTTATCTTCTTGTCGTACTTTTATTATTAAAGACGATGTTGTCATTTCCTCTATTTTGACATTTGTACGTTGTAGTAGCTCGTGACTTTGTGACACTAGATCTGGGGTTGGATTTTGAAATGTGCTTTAAATGTTGTTAAACTTTCAAATGGGTTATTATCAATATTCTACCTCTAAATTTATAAATTTTCTGAAAAAAATAAACTTGGATTCAACAAAATGTGTGGCTTGCCTGATTCCACGGCGGGCGCCATCACGACTAAGGATTTGGGGTCGTGACAAGTTGGTATCAGAGAACTACATTAACTAGGTCTCGCCAGTCATGAGCAGGTTTAGTAGAGTCTCTAGGATCGGTATGGTGACGATTGTACTTATCTTCGAGAGGCTACAGAACCCTTAGGAAAAATCTCACATTCTTGAATTCTGTCGTGCGAATATGTTGACTCCTGGAACTAAATTTATGTTGTTCTCATTCTCTCACAGATGGTGAGGACTCGCGCTACTGATCAGGGTGACCAGACACTAGCTAGAGGTCGAGGCCGTGGCAGAGGGAGGGGTGTAGCCCGCACAGCAGCCGGGGCAGTACCTGTGGAACCTCCTATTGTTCAGGACATATCCCCACCGCAGATGTTCCAGCGGGACCGGCTCAGGCACCGACAATGCTTATTGTGATTCCGGGTCTTTAGGAGACCCTAGCTCAGATTTTGACGGTGTGCACCAGTCTACTACTGCCGCTACTTCTCAGGCCGGGGGAGGCACTCAGACTCCAGCTGCCCAGACACCTGATCAGTTTACCCAGGGGCTTCAGATACCGGGGGCAGCTCCAGCCCAGCCGGTTTCCCCAGCCCAGGATTTTGTGGTCCCGGCTTTGGCAGACGATGATCAGTGCAGGTTGGAGAGGTTTGGTAGACTTCAGCCTCCGTGTTTCAATGGTACCGAGGGCGAGGATACCCAGGGCTTCTTAGACAAGTGTCAGAGGATTCTTCGCACAACAGGGATATTGAAGGCTAGTGGAGTCCCATTTACTACCTTCCAGTTCTCAGGAGCTGCACTAGCTTGGTGGGAGGCCTATGAGAGGCATAGACCTGTTGATGCAGCGCCCCTTACCTGGCGTCGATTCTCCATTTTGTTCCTGGAGAAGTATATACCGCAGCCCCGCAAGGAGGAGCTGCGCAGGGAGTTCGAGCAGTTGCGTCAAGGGGACATGACCGTGACGCAATATGAGATGATGTTCTCCGAGTTGGCTCTTCATGCTATTTGTCTAGTTCCCACGGATAGGGAGAGGATCAGGAGGTTTGTTGATGGCCTCACTTATCATCTTCGGATTTTTCTGACCAGGGAGAGGGTATCTGGCACTTCTTTTGAGGAGGTGGATGTCATTGCTAGAGAGATTGAGTCGGTTTTCCCCCAGGAGCGAGCCGAGAGGGAGGCCAAGAGACCTAGAGGTTCTGGTAGTTTTGGTGGTGTTCATTCAAGAGGTGAGCCTCAGCACAGCAGAGGCCTTTCATTTAGTCCCCCTCAGCCAGTTCGCCCAGCCTACAGTGGTGCATCATCGGGGCATGGTTCCAGAAGCTCTCATCCAGGCCGTTTCTCATTCAGTGCTCTTCCAGCCCAGAGTTCATCTCGGCCACCATCAGTTCAGGATTCCTCGGCGCACGGTTCTTCTAGTGGTTATTCTGGTTCTAGGGTTTCCCTTCAGTCCCTACCGTTATTTGCTGAGATGGGTTGCTTTGAGTGTGGAGATACGGGCCATATCAAGAAGTTTTGTCCCCGTCTTGCGGGAGGTACTTATCAGCAGAGGAGTCAGCTCGCGACTTCAGTCCCAGTTGCTGCACTGCCCGCCCAGGCAGCTAGAGGTGGGGGTCAGGCAGTTAGGGGTCGCTCTAGAGGGGGAGGTCGATCCAGTGATGATCATACCCGATTTTATGCACTTTCAGCCAGACCAGATGCGATGGCTTTTGATGCCGTGATCGCAGGTATTGTTTCAGTCTGTCACAAGATACTTCAGTTTTTATTTGATTTCGATTTTTCATATTCACATGTTCATCATATTTTTTCCATTCTCTGGATATGCCCCGTGAGTCTTTAGTACATCTGTTCACGTGGTCGCCCTTGTGGGTGATGTGGTTGTTATGGACCGCGTGTGTTAGTCGTGCGTGGTGCCTATTGGGGTTCAGGAGACCCGGGTGGATGTGTCATTTCTCAGTCTGGTCGATCTCAGTATGGTTTGATCAGATAGATGATGATACTTTTAGGTATGACTTGATGTAGGTGTAAGTTTTAGAAGATGCTCTCTGTCTTGCTTTATGGATATCACATTGGTGGGGCGACACTCTCCTTGTTGTTCGACTGTGAGTATTCAAATCCGGCCTTGTAGGCCCTACAGATCGTAGGGGGTAATTCCTCGTGGTGTGATCGGGTATGGGAGAGGTATTAGTCATTCAGGCGACGAAATTGAGATCGAGTATGGTGATTGGTGTGCTTTGAGGGTTTGGAGTCTGGAAACTTGAATGAGTTATGATTTCGTAGTTGAAGGTTGTAGAGTTGTAGCCAAGATTATCCAAGAGTTAGTGTGTGATATGATTCGGTCACATTGGATCGTCAGAGAGTCATTGGTCTATAGTATACGACCAGATTGATTTGGGGTTCCTTAATAGGCCATGTGAGGATATGTGTTTTTCACCGGGTCAGATTGTTTGGCTTAGTAGAGCTATTGCGAGGGTGTCAGTTAGTGGTTATTGGGTTTATCTGTGCTCCAAGATGATTTCGGAGTTACCCGTCCCTGCCTCGGGGAGCGATGATTCGTTGGTTTTAGGCTCTCATGGTGCGATTCTGTTGTGGTTTCATAGCGGAGTTTGATTAAGGTAAAGTGGATGAGTATTGTAGGGTTTGGACGTATAGGTTGTGTTCTTTCATATTCATGTGGCAAGGTAGTGTTTGATTTCCCGTGGTTATGGTAATGCACTCGGAGTACTTGATATCGGTTTCGCGTGGCTTCTGACTTTTTTAGCAAGACTAAGCGAGGGGTATAGTGTGGACCAGCATTCGGATAGGGTTCATGCATTGCAGCGGAGTATGTTAAATAGGATCCTTGTGTGTAGGATTCGTGTGTTTGGTTTCTGCGGTGTGTGAGGAATTCTTAGCATTTCGTTGTGGTGTTACCCGTTGATAATGTGGGACGGTTTTCTTGTTTTCATTTTTCATGTTTGGGTACATTTGGGGTGTTGTCTATTGGTGCATGGACTGCAAGGTTTTGGCGTTGAGTGGTATTGATATGTCCCGTTACCAGAATGGTTATGACGGATGAGAGGAGGTCATCGAACCTAGAATGGGTGTTATCAGATCTGGTTGCGGCATATTTGGGAAGATATTGACGTTGATCGGTTTGGAAGTTTTGTTGCATTCCTGTCGAAGGGAGGGAGTTCCATCACTTGTTGATACGACGAATGGTTATGGGCTCCTGCTTGTTTCGCTCCTCCTGGGAAGTATATTAAGGTGTTATAACGGGTCTCTATTTGATGACGAGCTTATTACCGGCATTTGGATGGCTTGGGCGTCTATTGTGAATTAAGATTTTCCTTAGGAGTGTTTGAGATAGGTGTTATATCATGTGAATTCGTCTTGAGTTGACTCTGGTTGTCCACAACAGGTTTAGACATATACAGTGTGTAGAGGCGTGATTATGATCTTGTAGATAAGTTCTGACGTGGAATTTGGATTCTAAAGTGTAGGGATTAGGTTGTATATTGAGGCATTCAAATATGTTGTGTTACTAGATTTGTGCGGGGTAGGGTGACGTGGGATCACCCCCGGGTATGTGCATGGTAAGGTTATTCGGCGGTTTGATGGCTTTTGGAACAACTCTTGGCACGTTCGAGGACGAACGTTTGTTTAAGAGGGGGATAATGTAACGACCCGGACGGTCGTTCCGAGAGTTTAGCCCGTTTCCCCCATTTATGCTTCATTGCTTGTGTGGTTCATCTCTTTTGTGTGGTGTTGGGTTGGTTGGCTCGGGTTCAGAGTGATTGTGGAGAAAAGGAGACACTTAGTCTCTTAGCTTGGTTCAATAGTTGGAAAAGTCAACCGGAAGTTGACTTATAGGTATATGATCTCGGAATGAGGTTTTTTATGTTTCGTATGGTTTCGTTAGGTGATTTGGGACTTAGGAGTGTGATTGGAATATGGTTTTGAAGTCCATAGTAGTATTAGGCTTGAATTGACGAAATTTAGTATTGGCAATTTTCGCTCGGCAGTGGAATATTAACTATCGGGGTCGGAATAGAATTCCGGAAGTTGGAACAGGTTTTTAGGGTCATTTTGGATGTTTGTGCAAATTTTCAGGTTAATCGGACGTGTTTTGGATGGTTTCGGCATCTTTAGCGAAATTTGGAAATTTCTAAGTTCATAGCCTTGAATCCGAGGTGAATTTAGAGTTTTGATGTTATTTTGGATCTTCCAAGGGTGCGACTAAGTCCGGGAAATCATTTATGACTTGTCTGTACTTTTGGTTGGGGTCCCAAGGGGCTCGGGATGAATTCGGACAGCCATTGGGGGATTTAAAATTGGATAATGTAGCAGAAAAAGCTGCTGGTGCATTGTTTCTGGTGTGGCCGCACCTGTGGAAGTGTAGACACAGGTGCGGAGAGGCATGCGCAGGTGCGGAGTTTGGTCAGGCTGAAGGAAGTCGCAGGTGCGGAAAATGGACTTTTAAGTGAAACGCGTAGGTGCGCACCTGGGACCGCAGGTGCGGTCATCGCTGGGCAGAACATATAAATAGGACCCTTAGCAATTTTTGAGTCATTCTTCCACCATTTCTACACGGGTTTGAAGCTTTTGAAGGGTTTTGAAGAGGGATTTCGAGTGTTCTTCGTAGAGGTAAGACCTTTAGACTTAACCCGTTTATATATGATTACAGACTGATTAGTGGTGAAATTGTGGGAAATTAGTACCAAAAGTTGGGTAATTAGGGCTTGTAATTAGAGACTTTAAAATGGGGATTTGAGGGGTCATTTGAGGTCTGATTTTGATGTTCTTGGTATGTATAGACTCGTGGGAGGATGAGGATTCTTGTGATATAAATTTTATCGGATTCCGAGATGTGGGCTCGGGGGTCGGGTTTGGCCGATTTCGGGATTGTTGGGTAATTTTGATAAATTTTGAATGGGCTTCGTTCCTTGGCATATAATAATGATATGAATCTGATTTTTGGTAGATTCGGAGCATTCGGAGGCTGAGTCTAGAGGCAAGGGCATTGTGGGCTAGGATTTTAGCCGGTTTTAAGGTAAGTAACATTTCCAAACTTGGTTCTGAGGGTTCGAAACCCCGAACTATATGATATATGACTAAAATTGAGGTGACGCACATGCCAAGTGACGGGCGTGCGGGCGTGCACTGAGTATTTGTGGCCTGGCTCATCCCACGACACCGTATAGTATTTATTACGGATTGATATCCGCATGTCTATTAATGTGGTAAATGTGAACATGTTAGGAATCATGTTAAGTATAAATGCTAAGGCTTCACGCCGAAAATGCTGAGACCCGAGTGGTCGTATATTACTGTCTCATTTTGTGATTATTTGATTTCGTATAGTCAGTCCTGTTATAGCATATCATTTCATACCTCAGTCTAAGTATTGTTAATTATATGCATATTTATCATTGTTTTGGGATTATTTATGCATCTGTGATCCATGTGAGTGAGACTGGAGAGTAATGACTGAGTGAGGCCGAGATCCTGTTGTTGAGGCAGTTATGAGATCGGACTGCACACCGCAACGATACTTTAATCATGCCTTCGTTGGTTTGATATAGCGCTAGGGCCAATAGGGAACCTCCGGAGTCTCTACACCCCCAGTAAGCGCATTGATATTGAGGGATGGATCTTCCTTGGACATGGACTTTGTCCGAAGTTGATGATATGTGAGGGATGGATCGTCCCTGGACATGGATCTTGTCCGCGTGTTGTGTTCTGGAGATGGATCTTCTCTGTGGGGATGGATTGGCCTTTTTCCTCAGTACCAAGTGACTACAGTCATCGATGATTATGTACATTCCGAGATGGACCTTCCATGGGCCTGAGAGCCATATACGGTACTGAGTGGACTGTCGTATGAGGGTTGTGATCACTATGCGCATTTCCAAACTGATTTCATATATTTATATGATAGCATGTAGAGTATTCCGGCATACTTGGCATATTTTGTATATTTTCTGATAAACTGTTAGCATGTCTAATTTCTGTACGTTGTTTATTGTAAATCCCGAGGTTTAGTCCGTCACTACCTCTCAGCCCATAGGCTGGGTTCGCTACTTACTGAGTTGGTGTACTCACGTTACCTCCTGAACCTTGTGTGCATATCCAGGTACATCGGGACCCGGTAGTGGATACTGAGCAGCTGTCAGAGTTTCTTCAGAGTCATCGAGGTAGCAGCTGGCGATCGCGACCTCTTCTTCTCCTCCTTTATCTTCCTGTCGCACTTTTATTATTACAGACTATGTTGTCATTTCCTCTATTTTTGTATTTGTACATTATAGTAGCTCGTGACTTGGTGACATTAGATCTGGGGTTGGATTTTGAAATGTGCTTTAAATGTTGTTAAACTTTCAAATGGGTTATTATCAATATTCTTCCTCTAAATTTATAATTTTTTTGGAAAAAAATATACTTGGATTCAACGAAATGTGTGGCTTGCCTGATTCCACGACAAGCGCCATCACGACTAAGGATATGGGGTCGTGACATAACAACAGAATAAAATATAAAATAAAAAATATTTTATGATTAATAAAACATATATATCATCTCTTATATTACAAAAAAAAAAAAAAAAAAAAAAAAAGCGAGCAAACAAAAATATTAAACAAAGAAATATGCTAATAAAAATATCTATTAACAATGTAAAAATACTAAACATTGGATAATAGAATAAAGAAAAATACATAACAAAAAAGTTATTCAATGACTATATAAGTCCCTTTAATTTAAAAGAGAATTTATTATTAGGTATATCATATTGACAAATAAGATAATAATTGAAATTTATTAGAGCAATATGAAATATGTTCAAAGCTTGATCATAATTTAATTTAATTAATACTTTTTAGTATTGATTGTGTATTGCACGGGTATGACTACTAGTGTTTTCCTAATATGTCAGTTTTGCATGATTTGTATTTTCTTGTAACGAAAAACACCTCTTGGAGAGCCTTTTGATTGAGAACTTGATCCAACACGAGACTTATATAATATGATTTTCAATACTATAAGCCTATTGGTCTAAATTATTTGGTCTTGAACATCATAATTTTATTCTCTGTGACTTATTTCGGAACTATTTGGGATTAGCGAAACAAAAAATTATTATAGGAACTAGAACGGTGCAATTTGCTCGGGCCCAGGAGCAATCCTAGTTCCAAGTCGTTTATGAATTATGATGAATAAATATGAATGAAAATGCCGATCAGAAAAGTTGGAGTAACAAACATAAATTAGAGACGATTTTCAAGTCATATATGTCAAGCTTACGAGTATAAGAACTCGCGGTAGTTGGAAAGTAACCGATATATATTACTCTCTCCGGTTTATTTTAATTAACTTTTTTGTTGTGTTTACACATATTAAGAAATTTACTTTTTATCGTTAATTAATAATAAAATTAATTATAATAACCTTAATTTGTTCAATAAAAATATTACAAATACTTATAGGCTCTTTACACCAAGGGTAACTTTAGAAAAACAAAGCTAATTCCTTTTTGGTATCAGAAAAACTCAAATACTATAGACCACAAAAAAAAAGGAGAAAAAATCAATTAATATGAACCGGAAAAAGTAAAGAACAATAAAACAAAATGTTGATGGTGGAAGTTAACACCGTGAAAATTTTGGTCCCTACACCTCAATATTATGATTTACTTTTGGCGTCATTGACAAAATTCTTATGATCTTAAATATTAATGGTGAAATTGCATCACTGTTATTGACTTATTGTATTTGGTTTTACACCAAAATTTCAAGCCATTGCCGTATATCTTTCGTAACGAGCGTGAAAATTGTCTGGAAAACTTCTCCATATTTTGAGATTTGATGTGAACCAAAACTTATGGTACCAACTTAAGTATAAAACTTGTATGTTTTTTAGATGTTAGGTCAAAACGGATTTTAATTAGCCGTTTAGGTTGAGGATTCGAGCCTAAGAAGATTTGTGGTGGTTGTTGACACTTGACACAATGGTTAGTCACTATTTTTTTCACCTATTATCATAATTGTTTTGAAATATATTTCGAGTCAATTTTCAACGTTCACTGCATTTTAGAGAAAACAAAATTTGTAAGTTGAGCTACAGCTCAAGGTCTAGAGAAGCATCAGTGCTCCACCGTAGTCTTGACTAGCTGCATCAGTGCTCCATTGCTATGGAGATTGTGGAGAGGGATGACTTGCAGAGGAAGTTAGTCGAGAGAAAATATTTGGAGAGGATATCTCATTACTTAGGTACAACATCTAATCATTACTTAATTAACTCAATCTACTAGTTGGTTATAACTGATTCTGACAGCTTATGCCTGTATGGGTCGAGAGTTATATCTAATATGATTAAGTCATGTTAGCAGTAATGAGGCATTCACAGGCGCCCATGTGTAACCAATCTGACTCTAATAGAAACTTGCCCAAGGTTGAAGTGGTTCTAGAAACAATGAAGGTTGCGGTCGAATAGTCATCAAGGTTGCGGTTGAATAATCAGCAAGGATTAAGGTCGAGGAGTCATCAAAGATCAAGGTCGAGGTCGAACAACCTTGACAAAGATATAATGGCTAGTTTTGTAACGATCCGGTCGGTAGTTTTGCGTTATCGGACCCCGTTCCCCTAAATAAAACTTCCCATAGCGGCTTATTATGATTTATGACTTGCGTGGACTGGTGGTCCGGTATTCGGAGATGTTTAGAGTGCTATAGGAACAATTGGTTCCTTAAGGTTGGCCTTTAAGGCCAAGTTTGACTTCGGTCAACAATTTGGGTAAACGACCTCGGAATCGAGTTTCTTCGGTTCCGGCAGCTTCGTGTGATGATTTTGGACCTGGACGTATGTTCGGAATGGGTTTCTGATGACCAGGGGGCATTTCGGCGCCCAATATTGAAATAAGAAGTTCCTTAAGTTTCTATTTTGGTTTGGGACGTGTTTTTGTGTTATCGAGGTCCGAACGGAATTTCGAGACCGCGAATAGTTCCATTATGTTAATTATGACTTGCCTGCAAAATTTGGTGTCATTCCGAGTTGTATAGGCCGATTCGGCGCGTTGTTAGCGAAGTCTAGAAAACTTAAAGTTCCTAAGTTTGGTTCTTGGGGTTTTGAGGTGTGATTTTTTGAGTTTTAGCGTTGTTTTGGGTGTTCCGAAGGCTCGAGCGAGTCCGTATTATAACTTGGGACTTGTTGGTATATTTGGAGGGGGGCTCGGGTGGGCCCAGGTGCCTCCCGGACACCACACGAGGCCAAAAACCAGCTGAAACAGCTGCTGGCACACCTGTTCTGGTGTGACCGCAGGTGCGGTGGACCAGTCGCAGGTGCGGGACCGCTCCTATGGTTCCAGCCTCGCAGGTGCGATGCCCAGTGGCCTGGCCAATTCACGCAGGTGCGGACAAAGATCCGCAGGAGCGGAGCCGCAGGTGCGGTCTCCACTCCGCAGGTGCGGACCCAGGCTCCCCAGTCCATTTCCGCAGGTGCGAGCCTTTGCTTGCAGGTGCGGTCCTCGAGCCGCAGGTGTGAAAACACTGTCCAGACAGTGTGCTTTTATACACGGGTCTTAACACATTTTTCTCATCATCTTCTTCTTGCTTGGGGCGATCTCCACCATTGTTGAGGGGCAAACGACCTGGTCATTTAAGGTGAGTAGAATCTACGCTAATATTAGCTTCATGCATGGATTATAAGCTAAATTAACTACCTAAATTAGTGAAAAATCAAGAATTGGTTAGTGACCTAGGGCCTTCGATAATTTGAGAATTTACCCGTCAATTAGCTACGAAATCGAGTGAAAATCGTATATTAGTGGTCCTTAGGCTATGGGTGAGTAGTTCCTTCGAGAATTATTGGAATGGCCCGGGGTCGGATTTTAAAATTTCTTCAAGAATGGTGTATTTACTAAATGAGTAGGAGAATTACCATACTTTGAGCATATATTAATGAATTTGTATAACTTTTGACTAGTTTCGAGTACTCGGGTGTAGAGTTCAGAGTTTCGGGCGCATTCTTGGTCCGGGGAGTGAATTCGACACGAGGTGAGTCTCCTTTCTAACCTTGTAAGAGGGAATTGTTCCCATAGGTGATTATAAATGGTGATTTTGTCCTTATTTGCGGGGGTTGCGTACGCACGAAGTGACGGGAGTCCGTGCGCAACTACTATTATGCCTTGTCGGGTAGTTTAGGACTCACAAGCATGCTCTATGTGTTGTATCTGTGATCTTGTATATGAATTAAATAGTCTTATGTCCTCGAATCCCACATGTGAAGTTCTAAGGGGTTATGTTTGAAGTTGATATCTCTAAAATTCTCACACTGTTAGTATGTTCCCCGCTAAATTATCTGGAGATCTCCTGCTAATCATGAATTTATATGGGAATCTGAGTCGCATGGATGATTCGCGAGCGAGGTAGCCCTAACATTATATTAACCCGAGTTGCAGGTTAGATTCACGAGCGGGGGTGGTCTTGGTATTATATTAACCGTGTCGCATGTTCGATTCGCGAGCAGGGCAGATAGATGCATCTATGGTTCGGGTCGTTCGACCCTCGGCAGTGCACATTTACTTTTCACGTCGTAATAACCGTACGCTCATAGCATGTTATATGCTTTGGTAATTTGTGAGAAGCCCAGTAATTTCAACTGTTGATTTCATGAAAAGAATGAAGGTTAAATAGCTTGTATGCCATGGAAAAAGGATGGCACGGGGGTACTAATGATTGTTATTTGATGCTCATTTCCTTATTATTGTTCATTACTGCTACTGCTGGTTAGCCTGTACTCATTCCACATTGTCTGACCCTAGTAAGTATCACGTCGACCTCTCGTCACTACTTCTTCGAGGTTAGGCGGGATACTCACTGGGTACATATCCATTTATGTACTCATACTACGCTTCTGTACTTAATTGTACAGGTTTTGAGGCTGGAGCATCTGGTTATCCGACTGGAGCTTGACATATATTCTGGACCTGACTCCACGGTGAGCTGCCTCCCTGTGGGAGATTCTCAGTTGTGCTATGGAGTTATCTTTTGTTTATTTCGGTCTACATCCTATCAGACAGCAGTACAACTTGTATCATATTTTGTATATTCTACTAGATTGCCTATTGACTTGTGACACTAGTTCCTGGCATGCACATTGTAGGCTCTTATTTTGGGACTGTATATATTGGATCACGATCATTTGGCTGTATTATTTAAATTGGTTAATGTTTCCGCTTTTATTTAAATGATCAAAGTTTAAAATTTTGGTAAGTGTGGGGTTGGTATGTCAAATAAGGATAACCTCAGAGTTGTCTCGCCATGCACTCATGATACTACCTACCGATGCTGAGAGAGTGCAGAGATTTGTAGCTGGGTTGCATCCAGGCATTAGGACCAGCATGGACCGGGAGGTGGAGATGGGGACTCCTTATCATCTAGTAGTGGAGATTGCTCATAGGGTTGAGGGTTATCGGTCGAGGGTCAGGGAGCAGGTACATCCGGATAAGAGAGCCAGATATTTTGGGGATTTCAGAGGTGCCCCAGCTAGGGGCAGAAGTCAGTTTGGTAGGGGTCAGCCCAGCAGGCCCCATATTCAGCACCACCACCACCACCACCACCTCCTCCTCCTCGTGGTGCTCCAGTGAGGCCTTACTTCAGTGCTATGCCAGAGGGTTCTCACCGTCCCCAGTTATCCAGGGTTCTACTTCAGGGCAGCAGGTCGTGCCTCTAGTGAGATGTTACGAGTGCGAGGATCTCGGCCATATCAGGAGGACTTGTCCCAGGTTTCATGGTAAGGCAGTGCAGCAGGGTTACCAGCCTATGAGTCTAGAACCAGCAGTTCGTCCACCTAGAGGTGGGGGACAGGTCGGCAGGGGTCGTCCTAGAGGTGGAGGCCAGTCAAGGGGAGGTCAGCCAGCTCTTGTTCATTCTGGTGGGGCTCAGTCTTCCGGTGCTCCAACTAGATTCTATGCTTTTCCGGCCAGATCAGATGCAGTGGCCTCAGACGCCGTGATCACAGGTATTATTACAGTATGTGGTAGAGAGGCATCAGTGTTATTTGATCCAGGATCCACTTATTCCTATGTTTCGGTCTTATTTGCTCATTTCCTGGATGTCCCTCGTGAGTCCTTGGGTTCTCCTATATGTATGTACACTCATGTGGTCGATTCTTTTGTAGTAGACCGGGTCTACCGGTCCTGTATGGTCACATTCTGCAGATTCGAGACTAGAACGGATCTCTTATTGCTCGACATAGTTGATTTCGAGATTATTTTAGGCATGGATTGGCTATATCCTTATCATGCCGTGCTAGATTGCCATGCCAAGACAGTTACTTTAACCATGCCAGAGTCTCCTAGGCTGGAGTGGAGAGGTTCCTCAGTTAGTGCAGCCAGCCGGGTTATTTCATTCTTGAAGGCTCGACATATGGTCGAGAAGGGTTGTGTGGCCTATTTTGCTTATGTGCGGGACACCACTGCCGAGTCTCCGACGATTGATTCCATGCCAACTGTTCGAGATTTTGCCGATGTATTTCCTTCGGACCTTCCGGGCATGCCTCCGGATCGTGATATTTATTTCTGCATTGATTTAGCTCCAGACACCCAGCCTATATCCATTCCTCCATACCGTATGGCTCCGAAAGAGTTGAAGGAGTTGAAGGAGCAGCTTGAGGAGTTGTTAGCTAAGTGGTTCATCGGACCGAGTGTATCACCATGGGGTGTTCCAGTTTTATTTGTGAAGAAAAAGGATGGGTTTATGCGGATGTGTATTGATTACCGCCAGTTGAACAAGGTTACCATTAAGAACAAGTATCCCTTGCCGCGCATCGATGATTTGTTTGACCAGTTGCAGGGTGCTCGTGTGTTTTCTAAGATTGATTTGTGATCAGGGTATCATCAGTTGAGGATTCGGGCTTCAGATGTTTCGAAGACTGCTTTTCGTACAAGTTATGGCCAATATGAGTTCCTGGTGATGTCTTTTGGCTTGACTAATGCCCCAGCAGCATTCATGGACTTGATGAATAGGGTGTTCAAGACGTATATTGATTCCTTTGTCATTGTCTTAATTGATGACATTTTGATTTACTCACGTAGCCTGGGAGAGCACGAGCAGCATTTGAGAGTTGTGCTCCAGACTTTGCGAGAATAGAAGCTATATGCTAAGTTCTCCAAGTGTGAGTTCTGGTTGGATTCCATGGCATCTTTGGGGCATGTGGTATCTGGAGAGGGAATCAAGGTTGATCCTCAGAAGATCGAGGCAGTTCAGAGTTGGTCGCGTCCTACTTCAGCTACAGAGATCAGTCCTAGCAGGCTATTATCGCCGATTTGTGGAAGGGTTCTCTTCTATTGCAGATCCGTTGACTAGATTGACTCAAAAGAATGCCCCGTTCATATGGTCCGACGAGTGTGAGGCGACCTTTCAGAAGCTCAAGTCAGCATTGACCTCAGCACCAGTTCTAGTATTGCCTTCCGGTTCTGGGATGTATACAGTATATTGCGATGCCTCGCGCGTTGGATTGGGGTGTGTATTGATGCAGGAGGGGAGAGTTATTGCTTATTCTTCGCGCCAGCTGAAGATTCATGAGAAGAATTACCCTGTGCACGATTTGAAGTTGGCGGCGATTGTTCATGCTCTTAAGATTTGGAGGCACTACTTGTATGGAGTGTCCTGTGAGGTTTATACAGACCGCCGTAGCTTGCAACACTTGTTCAAGCAGAAGGATCTTAATTTGAGACAGCGCAGATGGCTTGAGTTTTTGAAGTATTATGATATCACCATTCTTTATCACCCGTGCAAGGCAAATGTGGTAGCAGATGCTTTGAGCAGGAAGGCTGAGAGTATGGGTAGCTTGGCTTATATTGCAGCAGAGGAGAGACCTATAGCCTTGGACATTCAGACCTTGTCCAATCTCCTAGTGAGGTTAGACCTTTCAGAGCCTCGTCGAGTTTTAGCACATGTGGTTGCCCAGTCTTCGTTATTGGGAGAGATTAAGGCTCGACAGTTCTATGATCTGTGCTTAGAAGAGCTTCGAGAGACAGTGGTTCAGGGTAGGTCCAAGGAGGTTACTATTGGAGAGTATGGTGTTCTGAGACTTCAGGGCCGCTTATGTGTTCCTAATATTGATGGCCTGAGGGAGAGGATTCTAGAGGAGGCACACAATTCTCGATATTCTATTCATCCTGGTGCTATGAAGATGTATCGTGACTTGAAGCAGCATTTCTGGTGGAGGCGGATGAAGAAGGACATCGTGGAGTATGTGACTAGGTGTCTTAATTGCCAGCAGGTTAAGTATGAGCACCAGAGGCCAGGAGGCCTACTTTAGTAGATGCTTATTCCTGAGTGGAAATGGGTGCGCATCACTATGGACTTCGTGGTTGGGTTGCCTCGGACTTTGCGGAAGGTTGACGCGGTTTGGGTCATCATTGATAGATTGACCAAATCGGCGCATTTCATTCCTGTAGCTACTACATATACTTCAGAGAGGTTGGCCCAGATCTACATTCGGGAGATAGTCCGGTTGCATAGTGTGCCGGTATCCGTTATATCAGATCGAGGTCCTCAGTTTACCTCACACTTCTGGAGAGCATTGCATAGTGAGATGGGCACCCAGATAGACCTCAACACAACATTTCACCCTCAGATCGATGGTCAGTCAGAGCGTACAGTTCAAATATTGGAGGACATGCTCAGGGCATGTGTGATTGATTTCAGAGGTCAGTGGGACCAGTTCTTGCCTTTGGCCAAGTTTTCTTACAATAATAGTTACCAGTCCAACATTGAGATGGCACCATTTGAGGGTTTGTATGGTCAGCGATACCGTTCTCCTATCGGGTGGTTTGAGCCTGGCAATGCTAAGTTATATGACATCGACCTGGTGAGGGATGCCTTGGAGAAAGTGAAGTTGATTCAGGAGAGGCTCCTTAGAGCACAGTCCAGACAGAAGAGTTACGCAGATCAGAGGGCGCATGATGTATCATTTATGGAGGGAGATAGGTTCCTGTTGAAAGTCTCGCCTATGAAGGGTATTATGAGTTTTGGGAAGAAGGGCAAGCTAAGCACGAGGTTTATAGGTCCATTCGAGGTGTTGAGGCGAGTTGGGGAGGTTGCTTATGAGCTGGCCTTGCCTCCTAGTTTATCAGAAGTTCATCCAGTTTTTCATGTATCCATGCTCCAGAGGTACCACGCTGACTTCTCTCACGTGGTTTATTTCAGCACTATTCAGTTGGATGAGAGGTTGGGCTACGAGGAGGAGACAATTGCTATTATTGATAGGCAGGACCTCCAGCTGAGGTCTAAGAGAGTTTCTGCCGTAAAGGTCTAGTGGAAGGGCCAACCAGTTGAGGAGGCGACCTGGGAGTCCGAGGAGGACATACAGAGCAGATATCCACACTTATTCGGCACTTCAGGTATGATTCTAGACCCGTTCGAGGACGAACGTTTGTTTAAGAGGTGAAGAACGTAACGACTCGGCCGGTCATTTTGCGTTATCGGACCCCGTTCCCCTAAATGAAACTTCCCATAGCGGCTTATTATGATTTATGACTTGTGGGGACTGGTGGTCCGGGATTCGGAGGTGTTTAGAGTGCTATAGGAACAATTGGTTACTTAAGGTTGGCCTTTAAGTCCAAGTTTGATATCGGTCAACAATTTGGGTAAACGACCTCGGAATTGAGTTTCTTCGGTTCCGGTAGCTTCATGTGATGATTTTGGACCTGGGCGTATTTCAGAATGGGTTTCTGATGACCCGGGGACATTTCGGCGCCCAATATTGAAATAAGAAGTTCCTTAAGTTCCTATTTTTGTTTAGGACGTGTTTCAGTGTTATCGAGGTCCGAACGGAATTCCGAGACTGGGACTAGTTTCGTTATGTTAATTATGACTTGCCTGCAAAATTTGGTGTCATTCCGAGTTGTATAGGACGGTTCGACGCGGTTTTAGCGAAGTCTAGAAAACATAAAGTTCCTAAGCGTGTTTCTTGGGGTTTTGAGGTGTGATTTTGAGTTTTAGCGTTGTTTTGGGTGTTCCGAAGGCTCTAGCGAGTCCGTATTATGAGGCCAAAAACCAGCTGAAGCAGCTGCTAGTGCACCTGTTCTGGTGTGACCGCAGGTGCGGTGGACCAGTCGCAGGTGCGACCCCCAGTTGTCTGGACAATTCACGCAGGTGCGGACAAAGATCCGCAGGAGTGGAGCTCCAAGTGCGGTCTCCATTCCGCAGGTGCGGGCCCAGGATCCCCAGTCTATTTTTGCAGGTGCGGTCCTCGAGCCGCAGGTGCGAAAACACTGTCTAGACAATGTGTTTTTATAAACGGGTCTTAACACATTTTTCTCATCATCTTCTTCTTGCTTGGGGAGATTTCCACCATTGTTGAGGGGCAAACGACCTGGTCATTTAAGGTAGTAAAACNACCCGTCAATTAGCTATGAAATCGTGTGAAAATCGTATATTAGTGGTCCTTAGGCTATAGGTGAGTGTTTCCTTCGAGAATTATTGGAATCCGAGCATGTGGGCCTGGGGTCGGATTTTAGAATTTCTTCAAGAATGGTGAATTTACTGAATTAGTAGGAGAATTTCCATACTTTGAGCATAATTAATGAATTTGTATAACTTTTGACTAGTTTCAAGTACTCGGGTGTAGAGTTCAGAGTTTCGGGCGCATTCTTGGTCCGGGGAGTGAATTCGACACGAGGCGAGTCTCCTTTCTAACCTTGTAAGAGGTAATTTTCCCCATAGGTGATTATAAATGGTGGTTTTGTCCTTATTTTCCGCGGCTGCGTACGCACGAAGTGACGAGAGTCCGTGCGCAGCTACTATTATGCCTTGTCGAGTAGTTTAGGAATCACAAGCATGCTCTATGTGTTGTATCTGTGATCTTGTATATGAATTAAGTAGCCTTATGTCCTCGAATCCCACATGTGAAGGCCTAAGGGGTTATGTTTGAAGTTGAAATATCTAAAATTCTCACACTTTTAGTATGTTCCCCGCTAAATTATGTGAAAATATCATGCTAATCATTAATTTATATGGGAACCCGAGTCAGATGGATGATTCGCGAGCGGAGTAGCCCTAACATTATATTAACCCGAGTCGCAGGTTCGATTCGAGAGCGGGGGTGGTCTTGGTATTATATTAATCATGTCGCATGTTCGATTCGCGAGCGGGGCAGATAAATGCATCTATGGTTCAGACCGTTCAACCCTCGGTAGTGCACATTTACTTTTCACGTTGTAATGACCGTACGCTCATAGCCTGTTATATGCTTTGGTAATTTGTGAGAAGCCTTGTAATTTCAACTGTTGATTTCATGTGTGAACAACTATTTTTTGACCACACCGAAATTCTATACTATTTTGCTATAAATATTAA
>ML344957.1:0-54308 GCA_005239505.1 Nicotiana paniculata | reverse complement strand
AATCCGGGTGGCGACTCTGAAACTAATAAATAAATCCCAAAACCGTATAATGTCACTTAAATTGAAAAAAACTCCCGTATCCAACCCTGTGTCGGAAAAAGGAGGTGTGACAGTATTATTTACATTATGCAATTGATTTGATTATATTTGGGCCATTCGGAGTTGGATACTCGATGCAAGAGCGTGGTTTCGGATTGAGTTGAGTGGTTCGAGGTAAGTGTCTTGCATAACCTTGTGGGGGAGGAGGGACTTCCCCTTAGGATGTTTGGTATTGTTTGGTGTATGAGCGCCGTGTACGTGAGGTGACGAGTACGTACATGGGTTATTGTTGTGAAAACTCCCGTTTTTCTTCCAAATCATAAACTGTTTTTCTTTGGTTGAACTACACTATTATATTTGATTACCTGGTTTAGATTAGGAAAGCATGCCTACGTGTTTTGATTGTCTACTTGAAATTTTGTGCAGCATGATTAGGTAGATTCCTATTCTCCTTGGTTGTATTTACTCTAAACTGTACATTTAAATGATGTAACTGTCATGTCATTGTTGAGCTGCATATTTATTTTAGGACTATGGATGTATTCCGTGAGATCCCCCTTGTCTTGCATATTTACTTTGGGACTACGGACATATTCCGGGAGATCCCCGGCATTGTATATTTATTTTAGGACTACAGACGTATTCCAGGAGATCCCCCTGTACTGCATATTTACTTTAGGACTACAGACGTATTCCGGGAGATCCCCTTGTACTGCATGATTAATTCGGGACTACGGGACGGTATCCCGGGAGATTCTCTGTTGTATTTCCTTAATCTGAGTCAAGGTCTGCTTGACTTTTATTACCGTGGATTTCCTTAACTATTTTACTGTAGAATATATTTATGTCTCTTGCTGTTTTCTTTTGAACTTTATATTTACACCAGTAGGGCCCTGACCTGACCTCGTCACTACTCGACCGAGGTTAGGCTTGGCACTTACTGGGTACCATTGTGGTGTACTTATGCCCTTTCATGCACATATTTTTCATGTGCAGATCTAGGTACGAGCTATCAGCCTCGGATTTAGTGTGTGCTTGCTGATTTAGGAGACTTCAAGGTACTTCTGCTCGCGTCCGCATATCTTCGGAGTCCCCTTCTATTTCCATGTGTAGAAATTTTCCCTTGTTTTTTCAGACTTTTGTATAGAGTAATGTAGACATTTAGTAGCTTGTGACCGGCGACATTCCGTGTTTTGGTAGTGATGTTATTGTGTATGCTGAGTGACGCTATCCTTACTTATTAAATTGTACTGTTTAGATTTTATCGTTATGTTTCCTTTCAACTTTCCAAAATAACAGGCTCACCTAGTCGTAAAGACTAGGTGCCGTCACAACACCTTTCGGAGGGGTAAATTGGGTCATGACACATTCAAAACGAATCCTAAAGTAAGCTAGTAAAATACACCGGAGAATGACTCGGAATTATATTTGAAAAAGTATACTTAGTTCTGATATATCAATATTCAAGTGGAATTAGTATTTAAATAATTCTGATATTGATTAACTCCATCTGTCGTTATATTTGAAAACAATTAGTTTGATAATAATTCTAATTTTTTTTTTAAAAAGGTAAAATAACTGATATACATTTCGATTGGAGAACACATATTTCTTCTTAATTTGAAGGGCATTTCTTTTGAAAAAATCTTACAGAAATTGTAATAATTCCTGTAACATGATATTGAATCTAAAATGATTGATATATCCATTTTTTTGGTAATTAAATTCGATATTTATTATGTATTTTTATTATGATTCTTCTTAAGGCCATCAATAAAAATAAATTTATTTTTTGTTAAGAGATTTGGAATAAAGAGGGTCGTCATATAGTTTTTAGAAGAAACTGGTTCACACGTAAAAACATTTGAGCACATATATTTATATTAATTTGAAGGGCATATCCTTTGGGGTAAACTTACAAAACATAATATTAAATCTAACGTGATCAAAATTATTATATATTTTTATTATAATTCTTCTAACAGTAATCAAATTAACACTAATTAAAAAAAATTATATCTTTCTTTTAGAAGTATTGGAATGAACGGGTAGGTCATATAGTTTTTACGGAAAAAAATGAATAATTAAGTAACAATATAAGGTCTAAAACTGACTAATACTGAATGAGTATTTTACAACCAATAACTTATTACATATACAAAACATTATAGAGGGTCATTTATTGGAATAGATGAAAAATAAGAGTAATAATAAATGTCAATTTATTTGAATACTTATTATTTCATTCTTATTTCTTCTATTTTGAATTTTAACCAAGTTAATTTTTAATACTATAATATAATTAATTCGACTTTATTTTCTAATTTCTTTCATCACGGTGTTCTTTTTTATTGAAATATATCTATTTAAGCCAAGATTTTATTCAACCTGAAGATAGTTTTACTTGTATGATGAATATGAAAAATAACATTAGCTATTCCAAATACTTAATAATTATTTTCAGCAATAAAAAATATAATTATATTTTATTGATTTAAATTCTTAATATTACCTCATACCAAATTTTAAATATTTGATTATAATTATATTTTATTGAATAAAAATTCTTTTGTCAAATTGTAAGAAAATCAAATGAGTGAGAAATAGTTTTGTATATTTTAAAGTATTTTAGTATATCCTAAATCAAAACATAAAAAAAGTTACTCCGTCATCTTTGAAGAACGTCGTACGTCCTCTTTCTTTTTTGATTGAATTCATGGTATCTGTCCAAATGGATAAACTTCTAAATACGTGGTTACGTCCTATTTGGTTAGTATTTTTCATTCTTTCCATTTATATATAATTTAAGCGTAAAAATTTACATAAAATAAAATGTTAATATTTTTGAAGTTCTAAATATTAAACTTTTTTACGTAATCCAAATGAGGAAGAATGTAATATAAAAAATTAGTTGATTTTATAGTCTTAAATACTAGGAAAATAATTAAATAAGTATTCCTATACATTAGAAAAATAATTTGAGTATTCCTATATATTATGAAAATAACTATATTATTATTTTATCCAATGTAAACTCTGTTTTTAAAGGATAAAAAAGGCGAACGATATTTTCTTAAGAGTTTTGTGCTTTTCATATAAATATAGATAGATATAAATTTGTCTGTTATTTTTAGTTTAAACGATTAAGTGGACGGATATTAAAATTTATGCAACATACAGTTTATTCTATATTGAAAAACACATCGTAGAAGCGAAAGAAAAAGTTAATCCAGCAACACTAAATCGGTCATGCTCGCCAATTCAATCACGTCAAGCTAAGTGCTTGGGAAGTCTGTTTCCGCTGCGCGACTAGCATTTCGAAAGTGAATGGTGTGATAGTACATAAGGTTTTTTTTTTTTCCAATCCGGTGTCCGATGTCCGATATTTATATTGGGGCCCGATTAAATCCGGATTCGCATCGGGAAGTCCCACATTGAGGATAAAGCGCTCCCTAACAAAGGTGACTACATACCCAGAGACTCGAACACGATAGTACATAAAATTAAATTCAAGGAATTTCAAAATGTAACTTTGGAATAGGACTTTTGGTCATTGTGCACGAGTATTTGTGAATTATATTGTCGCTTTAGATTTTTTCTTCTACTGGGAGTTACAAACTTACAATTCCACTCACGAAGTAATGGGCTTGACTATTTCTTGAGCCTAGGAGTAGGAAAAAGGGTATTATTACTTTTAGCCCGTGCCAGAAATTATTTACATCTTATAGTCGAAAAAGCGTATAAAATTTATATATTTTTTGTATATATATATATAAAAAATATATAATTTTTCGGCTATTATTTTTACAGCGACTATACAGTGTCATTTTTCCGAAGTGAGCTTATTAGGCTTTTGTGGGGGCTGCTTCTCCTCCTCCTTCTTCAAACCCGAAGGCTTGAAGTTTTGGATTGACAAAGCCTAACTACAGATCCGAAGGTTTGAAGTTTGACTTCCAATATCAACTTTGCACTGAAGGTTGGAGTTTACCTTTTCCAAATCAAACTTCCATTTGAAAGTTTGAAGTTTTAAACAAAATTCAGACCTTCCGTGGAGTCCCACATCGACATTGAAGAGGATGGGTGGTCTCCTTATATGGACTTAGGCAATCTTCACCTCTTGAGCTAGCTATTGGGGTTGAGTTAGGCCCAAAGTCCATTTTCCGTGGTATCAAATCTCCAATGACATTACCTGGTTAAGCAATTAGGAGAAGCTTGTTGCGAAGAGAGGTAAGTAGAAAACTCTCACAAATTGAGCTCGCATTCAAATCTGAGGTCTACGGCGATAATTCCTCTATAACTGAATCTCGATTCACTGAAAAACCTCAATCTCTATTGTTGATTTTTGAAGATCTGCTAATTGATTACTATAATGACTACCGAAGAAAATACTTCCGCTGTTCCAGCTACTCCAACACTACATGATCAGAATGTAGACTTAGTTCATCACAATCACCCTCTTTATATTCATCCGTTTGATACACAAGGTGCAATTCTCATTTCAATTCAACTTCGAGGTTTTGAAAATTATTCATTATGGAGTAGATCTATGAAAATTGTATTGCATGGTAAAAGCAAATTAGGTTTTGTGTTGAGAACCTATAGAAAACACATGTTTGATCTTAGACTACATGAGCTATGAGATAGGTGTAATATTATTGTGTTGGCTTGGACAATGAATACAGTGGCCCCAAATTTACTTAGTTCTGTGATATATTCATTTGATGCTCACAAGGTTTGGGAAGATCTTCGTGAAAGGTTTGATAAGGTCAATGCATCTAGATCTGTCTACTTACACAAGGAAATTAGGAAGCTAACACAAGGTCTATTATTTGTGTCTGAATAGTTTTCAAAACTAAGAGAATTATGGGATGAATAGGAGGCTTTAGTTCTTCCTCCTTCGTGTGGTTGTCCAGAATCTAAACAAACTGCAGAACATTATCAGTTTCGAAAGTTGTATCAATTCCTTACTAGGCTAAATGATATGTTTAACAATGCTAAGGATCAGATTCTCATGACTAGACCAGTGCCTAATATAAACCAGACGTATGCAATGATCATTAATGTGGAAAGTCAGAGAAGAAATAATGCTACTATTGGTGTTGGTGATCCTACAACTCTACTGAGTAATAGAACAGCCCCTACTGGTAGTTACAATTGTGGTTATAAGCGCAAAAACAACTTTGGAAGGTCATCTCTTCAATGTGACTAATGTCACCTCAAAGGTCACACTAGAGACAATTGTTATAAACTTCATAGTTATCCCCATTGATTCTAAAGGCAGAAAAAGAGGGGAGGTACTCTTGATTCCAAAGGTGCTTATGCAAACACTGCCAGCATAGCATATGATTCATCTAACCAACAAGGAGGTACTGCTAATGTGGTTCCATCATATGCTTTAGCTGCTGATAGCACTTCAGCAACAATAACAAGTGCATCTTCAACACCTTTCTTTATTCAGGATCAATACAATCAGATCCTGCAGATGTTGAACAAAGAAAGCAGGTTGAAACTATGGCTAATTCTGCAACAATGAATACTACAGGTACCATAACAGCTCTCATGTCTCATCTAGTGAGAAATAATTGGATTATAGACACAGGTGCTACCAATCATATGGCTCACAATCTGAATCTACTAAGCAATATTAGAAAGTTATCAGACATTGACCAAAACTCAGCTCAACTTCCTAATGGTGAAACGATTATTATCAGTCACACTGGTGACCTATCATTGTTTAAGGACAAATCAGTACATCATGTGCTCTATATTCCAGATTTCAAGTTTAATCTGATGTTAGTGTCAAAAATCACAAAAGAGGTAAGATGTCTAGTAGCTTTCTTTCCTGACTTCTGCATATTTCAGGAGCTCTTCACTGGGAAGATGATGGGGACTGGTAAGGAGAAGCATGGTATCTACACTCTAAATCATAAAAAACAAGATGTTCCCAAGCAGCTGTCAGATCCTAGGCCAATTCATTCCATTCTTCTTGTAATACCACTACTAGTGAGTCCAAAACAAATAATGCTAGTACTGAAAATAGGAATTCAACTGAGTATATAGATGAGATTGTCTTGTGGAATAAGAGGTTAGGTCATGAACCATTAAGATTTCTAAAGAAGATAGAAAGTCTACCTAATGTTCAGTTGAAGGAGCATTTTTGTACAGTTTATCCTATTGCTAAGCAAACAAGAATTCCTTTTTCTTCTAGTAATGCATGTTTTATTAATGCATTTGATCTCGTACATGCTGATGTCTGGGGACCATACAGAGTGCCTATTCATAATGGTAGGAGGTATTTTATGACTTTGGTGGATGACTACTCAAGGTTTGTTTGGCTTTTCTTAATGAATGATAAGGCAGAATCTATTATGATCTTGAGAAATTTTCTGTTATCAGTAAAAAATAAGCTTCACAGCAGTATTAAGTGTCTAAGGTCAGATAATGATACTGAATTCTTTAACTAACAAGTCACAGGGTTGCTACAAGAACATGACATAGTTCATCAAAGTTCGTATGTCTATACTCCTCAACAAAATGGTAGAGTTGAAAGAAGACATAGATCTATTCTTGATATGGCTAGAGCCTTAAGATTTCAGGCTTATGTTCCCCTAAAATTTTGGGGAGAATGTGTTACTACTTCCGTGTACATTCTGAATAGGCTGCCTACTACTGTGTTGAAGGGTTCATCTCCTTTTGAAAAACTATTTCACAAGTCTCCTTCTCTACAACATCTCAGAGTCTTTGGCATTATGTGTTATACAACTAACTTGAAGAAAACAGATAAGTTTTGTCCTAGAGTTGTTCCTCTGTCCATCCAGGCTATTCCTCTATCCATAAGGGTTATATTTTGTATGACCTGAGTTCTCAACTCTTCTTTGTTAGCATAGACACTGTGTTTAGAGAAGATATTTTTCCATTTAAAGATCTACATACAATCCCATCTCCTTTGTTTCCAGTTCTAGAATTCAGAGATGCTGAGTGTCCTGCTCTGCATACTCCTGATTCTCCCAGTCTATCTGCTACTCCATGTCCTTCCATGCCTTTCTTGATTGATCAACCTAGTCCATTCTTCTCCTCTTCTTCTCTTCTTTCACTTGCTAATCCCGGTTTAAGGAGATCTTCTAGGGTGACTAAACCTCCTATATGGATGGAAGACTATATTGTGTTGAATCAGCCTTCTTCCTATGCTCACCCTATCTCATAGTGTGTAACCTATGATTATCTCTCCCTTACCTACAGGGCATCTCTTGTAGCTTATTCATCCATTACTGAGCCAAGGTCTTATGATGAGTCCAAGGTAGATCCCAAGTGGATTGAGGCCATGAAAGCTGAGATTTCAGCCTTTAGAAGCAAATCAGACTTGGACCATTGTTGATATTCCTCAAGGTAAGACTCCTATAGGGTGTGAGTGGGTCTTTAAAGTGAAGTACAAGTCTATTGGTTAAGTGGAGAGGTATAAGGCTCGGCTAGTTTCCAAAGGATATAGTCAACTAGAAGGTTTGGATTATAAGGAGGCCTTCTCTCATGTAGCTAAGATGGTGATTATTAGATCTGTGGTGGCTTTGGATGCTGCATCTACATGGTATATTTTTCAAATAGATGTATACAATGCTTTTATTCAAGGTGATCTCCTTGAAGAGGTATACATGCACATCCCAGATGGCTTTGCCAGCCAGGGGGAGTTACAACAGCAGCAGAAGGTTTGCAAGCTTCATAAGTCACTGTATGGGCTTAAACAAGTTCCCAGACAGTGGAAATTGAAGCTTACTAGTGCACTAACTGACATGGGCATTGTTCAATCACACTATGACAACTTTCTGTTCACACACAAGGTAGGCTGTGACCTTCTAATAGTATTGGTGTATGTGGATGATCTGTTGGTGGCTGGAACTAGCCTAGCACTCATTCAACAAGTGAGGAAAGATTTACAAGCCAGGTTTGAGATGAAGGATCTGGGGGAACTGAAGTATTTTCTTGGTATTGAATTCTTGAGATCTAAGGAAGGGATTATGATGAATCAAAGGAAGTATGCACTTGAGTTAGTGTCTGAAATGGGATTAGCAAGCAGTAAAACAGCTGCTACTCCCCTAGAGTTCAATCACAAGCTCTCCTCTGTAGAACTAAACACATTTTTGCATACTAATGATAACTCAGTTGACAAAGAACTAGAAGATAGAAGCAGCTATCAAAGGCTGATTGGCAGGATGTTATACCTAACTATGATTAGGCTTGATATTGCCTTTGTAGTTAAGGTACTTAGTCAATACATGCATGCACCTAAGCAGTCTCATATGGATGCAGCCATAAGAGTGGTTAGATACATTAAGGGCACTGCAGACCTTAGCTTGTTTATGCCAGCAGATGTACGCACAGAATTGTCAGCATTTTGTGACTCAAATTGGGGAGCATGTGTAGAAACTAGAAAGTTAGTAACAGGATACTTTGTGAAGTTTGGGCAAGCTTTGGTGTCTTGGAAATCAAAGAAACAAAGTATTGTTTCCAGAAGTTCTGCTGAAGCAAATTCAGGAGCATAGCATCAACTATAGCTGAGATCACCTGGTTAATTAGGCTGTTTAGAGCTTGGAGTGAAGGTGAACTTGCCTGTGTAGCTATTTTGCAACAGCAAAGCTAAAATTCAGATTGCAGCTCACTCCATTTTTCATGAGAGGACAAAATATTTTGACATTGATTATCATTTTGTGAGAGAAAAATTCAAGATGGGAAATACAAACTCAACATATTGGAACCAAGGATCAGTTAGCTGACTTGCATACAAAAAGCTTATGTAGACCACAACATGATCATCTAGTAGGCAAGCTGGGAATGAAGAACATATTTCATCCCTCAGCTTGAGGGGGAGTGTTGAGGCTGGTAGTTAGAAGTAGTTAAACAGTTGGCTTACAGTTGTTAATGAGCTGTCATTAGTGTAAGATTAAGTTAACAAGTTGGTTAGTGAGCTAGTTAGTTAGCCATGTATATAAATAGGGAGTCCTATTTTCATTTCTAGACTTGTATCTCAATATTGATTTAGTGAGAATGTATTTAATCTCCTTCTATCTCTCGCCTCATTTCCTCTATTGCTCATCTCCATAGCTGACCTCCATTAACATGGTATTAGGGCAGGACCCATCCCGAATTTTCGGTGTTCGTTCCCCATAATTGTCCACGCTCCAGATGTCCAGTCCTGGGCGTGAGAGGGGGTGTTGAGTCCCACATTGAAGGGGATAGGTGGTCTACATATATGGACTTGGGTAATCCTCACTTCTTGAGCTAGATTTTGGGGTTGAGTTAGGCCCAAAGTCCATTTGACACCTTCACCATAGTTAGGGATTGTCAATTTTTCAGAAGTTACTTTCACCTGATTCTATTAGATAATGGCCTAACCTGATTATTTTTAACATAAAGCAACCAAACTCTAGTAAACTACTCCTTCACGTCCAAACCTCATTGCTTCGGAGGCAAGAATAACCCTAGCAGCCATTTGGATTCGACTTCCACAATCACCAACTGAATTCTATGATGGGCTCATTTTAAAAAAAGTTGGTAACAAAATTGGTAAATTATTAAATATTGATGCATGTACATCCTCAACCCTTAGAGGAAGATATGCTAGGCTTTGCATTGAAATTCCACTAGAAGTGCCGGTATCCTCCTATGTTTTCATTGGCCAACACAAACAAGAAATCCACTATGAGGGAGTTAATTTTTTATGTAAAAAGTGTGGCAGACTAGGGCATTCAATGGCCAATTGTCAATATACAATAACAAGGACCACCACTACCAGTTCACAGGGAATTCAACCTAGCAACCAATCCAAGGACTCTGATGGATCTCAAGACAAAATGGAAGTTGTCTTTATCCTGCCCAAGGAAAATAACTGGCAAACGATTGTGTTCTCCAAGAAGTAGAAAACCAATTATAATACAAAGGTGATACACTCCACATCTAGTATGTTTCATGACCCAATCACACCCCCTCCAGGTAATACTTCATCTCTTTCATTAAATGAGAATTCAATTGGAAGATGTCTCGTTAATAGTAATACAACTACTGATGTTTCTTTGAAAGTCCTTGAAAAACATTAGCTAGCTAGGAAGTACATTGCTACTGGAAATAATTTTGATGCATTGGTTCCTCCGCCAAAGCTAGATAAATTGGATAAAAATAATCTTGATAATAATGAGTTAAACTACATGGCTAATGATGTGGCACCTAACCAACCGATGGATGTCCAAATGGCTAACACAAAAGATAGCCAATTACATGACATGCAAACTGATAATTACTTGCATAAGGGTAATGAAACCCTAAGTGACCCTATCAACAAGCATAATGATTTCTCCAAGACACGCCCTCTTCCAAATGAACTCCTAATCACCCCTAATGATAAAAAAACCTCTTGCATGGGTAATAACCCTCCTCTTCTAAGTGATCTACACGTGTCCATGCAGCTCCTAAAAACTCACAAATGGCCGATGCAGCCAACCACGTTTCAACTACTAAATCTAACCAAAATCTTTTAAAATCCACTCCTCCAAGTAACTACAAAGATATGCAAGTAGATACTACAATAGTTAGCTACCCTACTCCTTCGGTGAACTCAATACCAGTCCTTAAGAACTCAATACACTGTATAAATATAAACCACCAACAATCCTTTAAAAATGTCAAGGATCCCAATCTCTCAGAGAAGGAGATATCGCCTAGTCCAAATATTGAGACACCAACGTGCTCTAAACATGGCAAATCCACCTCTTCCTCTAAACACTCCATCGAACGACCAAATATTCTTCATTCAACACCCACTACCCCAAGACCATCAACCCCTCTCATGGGTGGAACAAGCACTAATGGGGCATGCAATATCATTCAATATGGTTTTGGATGGTCAATAGACAATCATTGTCCTTCAGAACTCTCACTTCCTAGCCCAGTTAGTGTCAGAGGGAATGCACATGGCAATGAAAAATTACCTCAACCATGTGTGGATGAACAACATCCTTCATCCTCTTGCTCCATCGATGAACTTAAGTCAAGCTCAAGCCATGAGAAATCAGTGGAACTTGCCACACCACTTCAATCCCATCCAAAATCAAAATGTGCCAGTGGAACTCCCCTTCTTCCCCCCGGGGGAAATCACAAACATGAACCCTTATCTTCATGCCTTGGTCCATCCCAGTGGACAATGAACAAGTTCAGCTGAACCTCCACATGCAAACCCCTCCCCATGCAAATCTAGCTCAACAACAAAACCCTCCAAATGTTCCACCACAAATGCCACAACCTGTTCCACCACAGTACAACATCCAGCTCCTCATGCTCAGCCCCCACTCAATGCACCAGAACTAGAAAATGTTCAAATGGAGGAAGAATAGGAGATAAACCTACTGGGGTCCGGACCAGTCCTAGAATTTTCAAGTCTCAACGAGGTAAAAGTATTTCTTTTCAGAGATCTACTAGAGAAGAGATATGTGCTCAGCTGCCCTCCTGCACTTTACAAGTGCTCAATGGATGTGAGGCTCCCTCAGGACCCAACGGTGGGGAACCATGCAATGATCTTAGTCCCTTCACTGAGGTGGAACCCAGTGCTGCAAGCTCAGATGGACAATGGTCCAACAAAAAACCACGCAATGATTTTTAGGCCGACTGACATTATTATATGGAACATCCGTGGAGGTAACAATGAGAACTTCAGGGTAAATTTTAGAGAAATAGTAGATACGCATAGGCCATACATGGTTACTCTGTTGGAAACAAGAATGGAAAATCACATCTCCATCCTTAGTGATTTTGCCTTCTCTCAAATGATTGAGGTTCCAAGTGATGGTCAATCTGGAGACATGGTGATTCTCTAGGATTCCAGTGTTGTTAAGGTTCATAACTTTGTTAGGAGAAATTAAGAGATTCATGCCACTGTTGAGGTACTCCCCTCTCATACTTCTTGGATTTTTTCATCTATTTATGATAGCACTAAGATTGATAAAAGGCGTGAGTTATGGAACAATATAGAAAATATGAGTACTAGTTATAAGGGTCCTTGGTTATTAGGGGGGACTTTAACGATATCCTTAGTTCAAATGATAAGCTGGGGGGTAACCCATTAACCGTAGGCGTAGCAAATCTATTTGGAATAGCATAAACAATTGTCAACTACTAGACCTTGGTTATAAAGGGTGCAAATATACCTGGTCTAATCATAGGAAAAATCTAGGGGTTTAATTATGGAGAGGCTAGATAGAATTTTTGTTAACCAGGATTGGTTATCTATATTTCCTAAAGCAATGGTCATACACATTCCCAAAACCCATTCCGATCACAACCCCTTGTTACTTAATCTCTACCCCAAAAATGTGAATCATTTTAGCAAACCATTCCGTCGAGAAACCATTTGGTGTAGACATCCGGACTTTATTAACTTAGTTAAACACTGTTGGTCAAATAATGACCTTTATTGGTGCTCAAAATATCTTTAGAGATAAGGTCATCTCATGGAAAATCAAAATTTTGGTGATATTTTCAAAAAGAAAAAAAGGATCCTTGCTAGACTAAGTGCAATCCAATCTTCACCTAATTACCAGATAAGTCATTTCTTACAAGACCTTGAATCAGAATTATAGCATGAATATAATACTATTTTAAAAATGGAGCATGACTTCTGGAAACTAAGATCTAGAATAAATTGGTTAAATGAGGGTGAGGCAAATACCAAGTACTATTATATCATGGCCTCTAATCGCAAATATCGTAACACCATTATGTATTTCACTAATGAAAAAGGGGACTGAATCTATGAACCTAAACAAATTCTAGACCATACTCTCTCCTTCTTTAGGGATGCCTTTAAGACTTCCAAAATTTCCTTCCCTAACAACATTATCATAGGTAATGACTCGGGCTTTAATAATGTAGACCTAATTAGTCTTGATAACCCTTTAAATAATATGGAAATCACCAAGGCTATATTTTCCTTTAAACCTTTTAAGGCTCCAGGCCCGGATGAAATTCATCCTTTTTTTTATCAGAAGTTTTGGCATACCATTGGTGACTCCATAATAGACTTCTGTCACAAGGTTTTCAAAATCCAATCTTTGCCTATTGGAACCAATGATATATTTATTTGTCTCATTTCTAAGTTTCCCAATGCAAATAACCTTAAAAACTTTCGACTTATTGGTCTTTGTAATACCTCCTATAAGATAATTACTAAAATTATTGCAAATAGAATAAAAACCTTTCTCCCTTACCTCATTAGTCCTGTGCAATCTAGCTTAATAAGAATAGAAGAGTCTGTGATAATACCATTATCGTCCAGAAAAGTATGAACAATCTTCGTAGAACAAAAAATCCAACTTTAATATGATAATCAAATTAGATTTGGAGAAGGCTTTTGATAAACTGGAATGGTCTTTTGTATATAAGACCCTTAAATATTTCTAATTTCCTCCCAATTTATCTCGCCTTATCAAGCATTGCATAAGTACTAGCTCTATGGGAATCCTAGTGAATGGTGTTAAAACAAATTATTTCCAACCCAGTAGAGGTATCCGTCAGGGTGATCCCATATCTCCCTATATTTCATACTTTGCCTTGAACTCTTATCTAGATTAATAAACCACCAAGTAGGCACTTTAAGATGGGATCCAATATACGTTAGAAAAAAATGCCCATCGCTTTCCCATATTCTTTTTGCTGATGATATAACTCTAATGGAAAAAGCAAACAAAAAAATAGGTCATTGCATAAAATCATGTATGGATTTTTTTTGTAATGAATCCGGGCTAGCCATAAACACTTCTAAATCAAGAATTGACCTACCTAATTATTGTTCCCGGGACTTCAATTTATTTCTAACAAGCCTCTTTAGTATAAAATCCACCAATGAATTTGTAAGTACCTTGGATTTTCAATACTCAATCACTATCCCACCACTAAGGACTTCCAATTTATCATAGATAAAATGCAAGCAAGTTGTCCCACTGGAAATGCTTTTTCATAAACATGGCAGGTAGGACTACTCTAGCTTCTAGTGCCTTAAGTTCAATCCCTACTCACTCTATGCAATACATACTTCTCCCCCCTAAAATCTTAAAGAAGATAGATAAAATCCAAAGGGACTTTATCTGGGGATCCACTAGCACAACTAAAAAACTTCACCTTATTAGCTGGCAAAAGGTTACTAAGGATAAAGATGAGGGAAGGTTGGGTCTTCGACCTGCTAAAGCTAAAAATTTAGTTCTACTCTCAAGTCTTGCTTGGAGACTATTGAAAACCCCTCGCACTCCCTGGAGCCACCTGATTATGGCTAAATATGCCACAAAAAAAGCCATCACTAGCACCTCTTTCATATGGAAATCTATCCTAAAAGGATGGGAAGTGTTCAATAAGAGTATTCTTTGGCATCCAACTTATAACTTTAGGATTAACATTTGGTATACCAATTGGATTTACAACTCAAAATCCCTTAGAAGCTCAATAGAAGGGCCTTTAAGTAGGAACGACCTAATTCTTACTATAGGAACCCTCATCAATAACATGAAATGGAATACAAAAGATATTTCCTTTGATTTTTGCAGTGACATCCTTAACAATCTTACCATTACCCCGTCCCTAGTATGGGATCAAATATTGATAAAACTAGCTGGTGCCTCAACTCAAATGGTCTTTTTTCCACCAAATCTTGCTATAAACTCCTATCTGAAGATAATCAAACTTCCAAATCTATTGAGTGGATTTGGAACCTCCATTTCCCAAATAAAATAAAGTTCTTCCTTTAGCAATGCATGCACAATCATATTCCTTGTCGAGCCTATCTAACCAAAATAGGTTTCAATATTGATGTTCCATGACCATTTGTAAATCTAGGGTAGAGGACATCCAACACATTTTTATTAATTGTCCAGTCTATAATCGTCTCTGGAAAATAATGGGTCTTCCCTCCATAAATGTTATTACTGACACAAATTGGCTAGTAAAATTGAGGGATATCTTTATCCAAAACTGTAACCTCCATATAAAGTGGACTACCCTATTTACCTTCTCCATGTGGGAACTATGAAAGAACAGAAATAATAATAATAATAATAATAATATCAACAATCTTAACAACTATTTGGAAATAGGGAAAATTATCTATCCATCTTGGGAGTTTAATTTTTTCACAGGAAAAAATCCTTTCTTGAAAAGAATTATCAAAATCGAGATTAGTTGGAACAAACCTCCTAAAGGTATGATAAAATTTAATTGTGACGGTGCTCTTTCTAGTAACAATAATGCAGATGGGCTTGGTGGAGCATTCCAAAATAGTAGTGGGGATTGGATTGTGGGATACTACAAAGCAAGCCAAAGCAATTTCTCCTACACATGCAGAGCTGATGGCATTGCTAGAAGGACTAAAGATTGCAAAAGAAATGAACTTCCTAAACCTGGAAATTGAAAGTGACTGTACGGATGTCATCAAACTTATATATGAGGATAGTTATAACTTCTCTAATATTGTGTCTGAATGTAGATGGTTAATTCACCAACTGAAACTCCAACACCTGAAGCATAATTTCAGGGAAGGAAATGAGGTGGCACATATACTGGCCAAGAAAGCTATCAAGATCCCACCATCAACAAAGTGTTATTACCGTGCATATCCACCTTTTTTTGTCGAACAAGAAGTGATCAAGAACAAGCATGGAGTTTGTAATAGTTTTAGGAGTATTTCTACTAATGTTTGTAACTATTTGGCAACAATGGGCAACAATAATGCCCTAAAAACATCTATTATGCCTATGTAATTTTATTATGTTCTAAGTAATATATTATATCCATGTGTTGCGTTAAAAAAAAAAAGATGCTCTGTGAAGTCAAAGTATCAGTTTAATGATAAAGGTTTAAAGCAAGGAGAGTCGAAATTAAGGGGAGAAATTCAAAAATAGCCAGATTTACAAGTGGTCATTCAAAAATAGCCACACTTTCAAAAGTAATCAAAATTTAGTCACTTTTTATGTAACGATAAATTTGACCGAAAACACTGTTCAAAATCCGAAAAATACTTCAATATATTATACTGGAGTTCCAACATAAGTATACTGGAACCCCAACATATTATACTGGAGTTCCAGCATAAGTATACTGGAACTCCAGCATAATATAATGGAGTTCCAGCATAAGTATACTAGAACTCCAGCATAATATACTGGAGTTCCAACAAAGTATACCGGTCCAGTATAATATGTTGGAAGTTCATATACAGGTGCTCGAATCTCCAGTATATTATGATGGAACTTTCCGCGTGTTGGAGTTCCAGCATAATATGCTGGAAGTTCATACACAGATGCACCGAACTACAATATATTATGTTGGACCGGTCTCTGTTGCAGCAAAATAATGGCTATTTTTCAATGACTTGACAAACACTGACTATTTTTGAATGACCAATCCGAAAACTGGCTAACCCGTACTACTTTTACAAAATTAAGTGCGTGATGGATTTTGGAATTAATTTTGGGTAAACTGAAAGTATTGAATTTGTGTAAATATAGACCTACTCTATAGTGATTTGTATTATATGATAAATGGAAGGTAAGTTGGGCAACAAATTAAATTAAATTTGATATTATAAAAAACGTTATTACGCTATCAATATATATAACTTAAATTTATTTATAAAATATGTAGTTGAGAATATAAAACACTTTAACGTAAAGAATATGCTTTTTGCACGACTTAGTAGGCGTTTGGACATAAGAATTCTAATATTTTAAAAAATGATGAAAATATTTTTCAAGTGAAAATGGTATTTGAAATTTAGAGTTGTGTTTGGACACAAATTTTAGTTTGGGTTATTTTTGAAGTTTGTTGAGTGAAAAAATTTTGAAATATAATTTGTTGGAGTACTTCAAATTTTCGAAAATTTTCAAAATGCATTTTCAAGTGAAAATTGAATATTTTATGAACAAATGCTGATTTCGAAAAAAAGTGATTTATTTTTAAAAAAAGGAAAAAAAAAACATTTATGTCCAAACGGGCTCTTAGTAGCCAATTGTAATGGTGAATTCTTTGTCAGGCTCTTATTCGCGATCAATATTGTCAAAATTAAAGTGGAGCACTAATTATATTTGGAAATTTTACCTTATAGCAAAGGTATACACCCTATTTATTATAAATTAAAGTCATTTTAAAAGATTATTTTTTTATAGCTACCTTTTATATCTTATAGCAAAATAAGTATTTATGGTATATACTATCATTGAGGTATGAAATATGCTATATGTTTTTCCTCTCTCTTAGACAGTTGGACATATATACCTATTTTTAAGGTGATTGTTGTTACTGTATTCATGAATACATGGTGCGAATACATGTGAATACATGCGCGTACAACCAGAGGCGGGATCCAGGATTTAAATCCTATGGGTTAAATTTTAAGGTTTTTAACATTGAACCCATTATATTTTTAAAGTTATGGGTTCACATCTACTATTTTTTCAGTTTTAATGAATTTTTACATACAAAGTTTTACCCCGCTTCGAAAGTTATAGGTTCAGTTGAACCCGTAGGTAGTACACTACATTCACCTCTGCGTACAGCTGGATTGCCCTGATTTTAGACACTTTTTACTGCAGCAGTGCGAATACATGTGAATACATGCGCGTACAGCTGGACTGCCCTGATTTTAGACACTTTTTGTTGTTGTATTCATGAATACGTGGCGTGAATACATGTGAATACATGCGCGTCCAACTGGACTACCCTGATTTTAAGCGATTTTTACTACTGTATTCATGAATACAGCAGCGCGAATACAGGTGAATACATGCACGTACAATTGGATTATCCTAATTTTAGGCGTTTTTGTTACTGTATTCATGAATACATGGCGCGAATACATGTGAATACATGCACGTACAATTGGATTATCCTAACTTTAGGCGTTTTTGTTACTGTATTCATGAATACATGGCGCGAATACATGTGAATACATGCACGTACAACTGGACTGCCCTGATGTTTAGGCCTTTTTTTGTTGTTGTATTCATAAATACAGCAGCGTGAATAGACTACTGTAACAACTGAATAGTAGCTATATGAAGTAATAATGCATATGATAGCTATAAAAAAATTAATATTCACTAAGCAATAGTGGTTTCTGAAAATTCCTCGTTATATTTTGCACCCTCTGACCTTCTACTCACAATGTATTGGGCTCGATTGTTTCTTGGGACCAAGTAGGAAAATTACAAGCGAGCTTATTGGGCTTTTGTGGGAAAAAAGAAGGTAAAAATGGCACCAATAGCCAATTTCAAGTTCACTTTTTAATTCACTATTTAACACATTCAATTTTTGAAAACTATTTAAAGTTTAGCAAGATTGACACCCTCAGGCTATTCCTCCTCCTTCTTAGGCTCGTAGGTATGAACTTTTGGACTGCAAGAATGCAACTATAGACTCGAAAGTTTGAGGTTTGAAATACCAAAATCAACCACTCAGGCCAAAGATTGAAACTTCTGTCCTGATCTGAGGTCCAAAGTTAGACTTTGCCAGTTCAAACTTTAGAAGTTACTTTCACCTAATTGGCTAGTACATAATGGGGTAACTTAGATTGTTTCTTACATCAAGCAACCAAATGCTAGTACACTAGTACTTGCTAGGAAAATATGGAAAAGAGCTATACATCGCAAATGTTCTATTCATGTACCCTTAAATGCTCTATTCGTGTAGCCTTAATTTTATCATGCTCTAAGAGCCTGTTAGTCTACGCAAAAGCAGCCAAAATTATTCACATATTAACAAAGGGAGCCATAATTTCAACCTTGTGGGTTTTGGATTTTAGAACGACGATTTCAAGTGTTAATAATTAGGTTCTAAATTTAATATTTGTACATATTTAATGAATTCTAAATAACAAATACATTATTTGAACAAAAGCTACTGGGTAAGGCCGAACCCGTTGTTCGGCTTGTGTCTAGCTAGCACCGTGGAGCCGCAGTTATGTGGCATTTCGTTGAACACCTGGCCGTCCTCTAAGAATTCTTCTTTTTCAGTCACCAGTTCATTACTAGCTTGTAGCTCTTGTAATATTTCCATGTTTTTAAGAGGTTCAAATTCAATATGACTACCATTGACGACAGTGTACATGAAATCAATATCAATATGCTTTTCTGGTAACTCACTAGTCTCAACAGCTACTTCATTAGCTTGAATGGTGTCCGACATTTCCTCGAACACCTTGTATGCCAGGTTCAAGTTGTTCCTATCTGAGTGCTTCTTCCAATCCTGAGGTGAGGATGAGGTGTTAATGTTGCACCACGACGGAATAACTGTAATTAACTCCTGCTAGAAAATCCACCACTAGTTTGCGCTGCTGGTGAATGGCTAAGCACCCGACAGGTGCTTCTCTAGTTCGGGTGCGAAAACGTAGCTTCAGTTTCTCATTAAAATGATTCCAATCAAAAAATTGCTTATTTCGAAACAGCCAATCAAACCACGCAAGAGCTTCTCCATCAAGGTAGTGGTAAGAAAGAGGTAACCAGTCCTTCTTGGAGAAGCCAAGGTAGGTGAAGTACAGTTCAGCCCGAAAAATCCAACCCTCTGGATTTCCACCACTAAATCGATCTAATACCACCATTGTTGTTGGAGTACGAACGATGAAAGCACCAATGTAATGACCTCAAATCTAATGTAACAGAAACCCAAATTTTCAACTTTATTAATAAGATTGAAGTGCGATTACAACTCAATAGTAGAATTACAATAGGAATTATAATTCTATTAAATGATCCATTAAGCTAAACCAACTCCCTACATGGAAAAAGATCGAACGTAGGACGGCCAGACGTTGTACGGTGGGACTTTTCTAAGCTATATTTGAATTTGGGTGGCATTAGGTCTTCCACTTGAAATATCTCTCATAGCTTCTTTATCCCAAAATAAGAATGTGAAAGACAGAGATATTTTTTATTGGAAATTTTAAATCTTATAACAAAGGTATATACTGTAACGACCCGACCGGTCATTTTAAGATCTAGCGCATCATTCAGCGATTTGAAGTCGTGAGCAGCTCCATTTCAGGTATTATGACTTGTAGGTGTGGTCGGAATTGAATTTCGAAAAGTTTAGAGCTAGTTTGGAAAGAAAATTCTCATTTCAGAAGCTTTAAGTTGGAGAAATTGACTAAGATTAGAATTTTGAGTAAACGACCTCCGAATCAGGATTTGAAGGTTCCAGCAGGTTCGTATGATGATTTCGGACTCGTGCGTATGTCCAAATCGGGTTTTGGATAACCGGGAGCGTTTCGGCGTATATTGTGGAAGTCAGAGTTTTGAAGAAAATTTCCTAAGTTTGGCTTGAAGCGCATTTCAGTGTTATTGATGTCTGTTTGGGATTTCGAGTCTGGGAATAGCTTCGTATGGTGATTCTGGAGTTGGGAGCGCGATCAGAAGTGAATTTGGATGTCCGTAGGTCATTTGGCTAAAGATAGAAAGTTGAAGGTTTTTGAGAAATCCGACCGGAAGTGAGAATTTTGATATCAGGCTCGGAATGCGATTCCGGAAGTTGGAGCAGGTCCGTAATGTAAAATATGACTTGTGTGCAAAATTTGGGGTCAATCGGACGTGATTTGATAGGTTTCGGCACCGGATGTATAAGTTGGAAATTTCTAATTTCATAAAGTTGGGATTTGGGTGCGATTCATGGTTTCGATGTTGTTTGATGTGATTTGAGGCCTCGAGCAAGTTCGCATTATGTTTTGGAACAGGTTGGTATAATTGGACGGGGTCCCAAGGGGCCTCGGGTGGATTCCGGGTGGTTAACGGATCAATATTTGAAGTTAGAAGAGGAGTTGGAATTGTTGTCATCTGGTGTGACCGCACCTGCGAGGCTTTGGCTGCAGGTGCGGCTAAGGCGCCGCAGGTGCGAAGAAGTGGTTGTCTGGCTGGAAGCGCAGGTGCGATGATATTTCTGCACCTGCGAAGTCGCAGATGCAGTCTATGGGGCGCAGGTGCGAATTTGGCCGGAGCTGAGGAAAAGCCGTAGGTGCGGAATTTTTTGTCGCACCTGCGGAATCGCAGGTACGAGAGCTGGATCGCAGGTGCGAGAAATGACCTGGGCAGAATGTTTTAAAACCGTGATTTTTGGCCATTTCCTCACTAATTCATCTTGGCATGGGGCGATTTTGGGAGGCTTCAAAGAGAGGATTTTCTTCATGCAATGATAGGTAAGTAATTCCTTCATGTTTCTAAGTTAAATACAAGGTTATACATGGAATTATACATGAGAACTTGTAGGAAAATTGGCCTAGAAATTTGTAATTGGATTTTAACCACGAATTTGAGCATGGAATTTAGAGTAAATTGCATATTTGAACTAGTAGAGCTATGGGTAGAATATGTCTTCGAGAAATTTTGGATTTCCGGGCACGTGGGCCCAAGGGAATTTTGGTCAATTCACCGAGCGGAGTTGAGAAAGTATATAATTTAAATTTGTTGCGAGTATTAGGATGAATTTTCATTGCTTTGCCCGTTATTTGGTAGTTTTGGGGCGTTGTGCATCCATTGGAGTCGTCGGAAGGGCTTGGAAGTAGGTTATGAGACTTCGGAGCGAGGTAACTCTCCTTTCTAACTTTGTGAGGGGGAATTGTCTCCCTAGGTGAACTAACTAAGTGTGTGCTACTATCTGCGGGGGGCTACGTACGCAAGAGGTGACAGGAGTCCGTGCGTAGCTACTATTATGCCATGTCCGGGTAGTCTAGGACCCACTAGCATGCCTTACCTGTTGTACCTGTGATCTTGCCTGTAATATCAGACTGCTAACTGCTAATATAATCGAAATAGTAATTGAATATCTAAACAAGATGAGAGTTCAATTTCTTAATCATCTAGAAAGAGAATTGTTTTCCTTCGTGGGCAATTGTATTCCGGATAAGGTTATATTATTAAATATTATAAAAACTTGGCAAATGAATTTCGAGAAAGGGATTTAAATACTATTTCGTAGTTTTTAAAAGAGGAATCTGTCATTTACTTGAGTATTTATTTTCCCGATGTAGTCGGGGTGGACTGTTGATTGTGCATGACTGCATGTGACCGCTTCGCAATTTACATTCCGAGTGTTATTTCCCTCACTCTCATGGGAGCGGGTCGTACACCACCGCAAGATTGAAAGAAATATTATGGCTCGGGTCGTTCAACCCTTGGCAGTGCACAGAGATGATTATTATGATGGCTCAAGCCGGTTGTCCTTTTCCCGTTTGCGCATGCTAAATTGCTAAATATTTTTTTTTTTTTTTTGGATTTTGAAGTGATAAGATATTTGGGGGAAAACAAAGAAGAAATTTGCTTACTTAAGATATTTGGAGGAAAACAAAGAAGAAATTTGTTTATTTAAGATATTTGGGGGAAAATGAGGAAGTAGTAATTGTTTATTTACTTCCAGTATTTACTTCGATTTCAGTGCCTTATATAATTGCTGTTTTACTACCTTTACATGCCTACCGTGTTTATCATATTCTGTTAAATTAATTTGTTGGACCTTAGTGAGTGTCTAATTTGAAATCTCGTCACTACCTCTCTGAGGTTAGGCGGGGGACTTACTGAATACACGTTGTTTTCGTACTCATGCTACACTTGCTGTGCATTTTTATTGCACAGGTACTTTCATAGCGATGTGGCAGATTTGGAGACTTAGGCGAGCTGCATCATCGAGAGGCGATCCGCAGATGACAGAGTTTCCCTCATACTGTATTTATTTTCATTTTAAATTCCTTGTCCAATTTGTATTTCGGACAAGCTTTGTGATGATTGTATAAATTCTTAGAAATTGCTCATGTACTTGTGACACCGGGTTCTGGGATGTGTTTGGGATATATTTGCTAAAATGTAACATTTAAACCATCGTATTTACTTAACGGATTTTGTTTAGTTATTATGTAACAAGTTAAAGATAATGATTTCGAAAATGTTAAAACAGGAAATTTAACTTAACTATTTAAATGATTGGCTTGCCTGACAAGGGTGTCCGGCGCCATCACGACCTTATGGATTTTGGGTCGTGACATATACCCTATTTATTATAAATCAAATTTTTTTTTAAATATTATTTTTTATAACTATCTTTTATATTTATAGCAAAATAAGTATTTATGGTATATACTACATTTAAGGCATGAAATACGCTATTTGTGTTTTTCCTCTCTTAGACAGCTGGACATGCCTATTTTTAAGGTGATTGTCGTTACTTTATTTATGAATACATGGCACGAATACATGTGAATACATGCGCATACAGCTGGACTGCCCTGATTTTAGGTGCTTTTTACTGCTGTATTCATGAATACAACAACGCAAATACATATGAATACATGTGCATACAGCTGGATTGCCCTGATTTTAGGCGCTTTTTGCTATTGTATTCATGAATACATGACGCAAATACATGTGAATACATGTACGTACACCTGGACTGTCCTAATTTTTAGGCGCTTTTTAATGCTGTATTCGTGAATACATCAACGCGAATACAACAAATACACTACCGTAATAACTGAATAATAGATATAGGAAGTAATTATGTATATAGTAACTATAGAAAGTTAATACCCACTAAACAATACTGGTTTCTGAAAATTCCTCTTTCTTATTACTTGGTGGGTATAAGTTTTATACACATAAAACGTACAAAGGTTTTTTAGAGTAGATTAACTTGCAATAGTAAGTTAGTTGTCATCGTTCCTAGATTACTAATTAATGTATAATAATAGAAATATAGATCTAATTGTATACTTTACATTTTTTGTACTTACTTAGAAGTAGTATATTATAATTTGTTGGAAAAAATAATATCCCGTCCAGGAATAATATTCACTGTAAATAACAATAACACAAGAGAGTAACAACGGCACCAAATCTTTTAACGGGATAAAATATAATACCCGAACGGAGCAATATAATATCACTATAATATTATAACTTGGTAGTGTTAAGAGACTACTACAACTTAGAAATAAATAAACGCTCTTTATTTTAAATACCCCACTACAATATTACTCTCACTCAATATTTATCTCACAGATTACAATCTGCGGATTACTCTCTCTACGTTCTATTGCGCTCTCTAATTTTGGTGTGTCTGAAATGAAGAAAGATGGATTCTATTTATAGAAAACCCTCACCATCCAAACAACCAATCAGATTTGGCTTTTACAAAATCAGATTTGCATCTTTCCAAAATCAAATTTGTCTTTTGCAAAATTGGACTTGTCTTTGCAATTTGCAAATGCAAATTGCACAACTTGTTTCAGCCATCCGTTCAACTTGTTGTCTTCTTTTTCTTTTTCTTTTTCTTTATTTCTTTTTTATTTAAATGGTCCCACAAATCTCCCCCTTAATTTTGATTTTTCTTCTTCATTCCAAGTCTTGATCTCAATCTCTGAAAATCTTCAAACTTGAGAGGCTTTGTGAAAATATTTGCAACTTGATCATGAGACTTCACATATTTGAGCTCGACTTCCTTCTTCGCAATGCATTCTCAGATGAAAATGGTACCTTGTGTCTATATGCTTGCTTCGATCATGATACACCGAATTCTTCGCAAGTGCCTGTGCGGATTTGTTGTCAATACAAATCTCTGTAGCTTCAGTATGTGGTACATTGAGCTCCTTCAATAATATTCTCAACCAAATAGCATGACACGTACAAGATGTTGCTGCTACATATTCAGCTTCACAAGTCGACAGAGTAACTATGAACTGTTTCTTCGAACTCTAAGAAATAACAGAATCACCCAAGAAAAATACAAAACCAGTTGTGCTTTTTCTATCATCAATATCTCCTGCATAATCACTATCACAATATCCCATAAGGTTTAAATCATTATAAGAAGAATAAAATAACCCAAAAGTCAATCGTACCTTTTAGGTAACGAAGAATTCTTCTAGTGACTTTCAAATGAGTGGATGTAGGAGTTTCCATGAAGCGGCTTACTACTCCAACTGCAAAGAGTATATCTAGCTTGGTACAAGTCAAGTACCTCAAACTTCCCACAAGACTTTTGAAAAATATGGGATCCACCTTTTCTCCTTCATCAAACTTGGACAATTTTGTCCTACTCTCCCTCGGTGTGTTCACAGGGTTGCAATCGAGCATGTTGAACTTCTTCAATATCTCTTTTGTATAGCTTTCTTGAGAAATGAAAATTCCATCATCCATATGCTTCACTTCTAGGACCGGGTAGTATGACATGAACCCTACATCCGTCATCTCGAACTCACGGGACATATCTTTCTTAAAAGCTTCAAACAAACTTGGGTTATTACCCATGAAAATAAGATCATCAACATAAAGACAAACAAGAAAGATATCTCCATTAGTATGAACTTTAAGGTAAATAGCATATTCATAGAGACAACGAGTAAACCCATTTTCTTGAAAATACTTGTCGATGCAACTAGTCCATGATCGTGGGGCTTGCTTTAATCTATATAAACCTTTCTTCAATCGCAACACTTTATCTTCATGTTTTTTTACCACGAAGACCAATGGTTGTTTAACATAGACTTCAAGATAGCCATTCAAGAAGGTTGACTTGACATCTAGTTGATGGATCTTCCACTTTATTTGCGCCGCCAAATAGATCAACAAACGAATCGTCTCCATGCGGGCAACAGGTGCATAGAATTCGTCATAGTCAATGCCTTGTCTTTGCTTTTAGCCTTTAGCCATAAGTCGTGCCTTGTATCTCTCCGCATCTCCATTAGCATTCTTTTTTGTCTTGTATACCCATTTCACTCCAATTGCTCGATGACCTTTGGGAAGAGTTGTGAACTCCCGAGTGTTGTTCTTCTCTATTGAATTGATCTCCTCCTTCATGGCCTGTCTCCACCTTTTGTCTTCAACAGCTTCATCAAAGTTCATTGGTTCACTATCAGCAAAGAGACAATATAAAAAATCAAAATTAGTAACTTCTTATGTGTCCTCATAGAGCTCTTGAATACTCATTGTATTTTGCAGTTGTTCATTTTAACTTTCTTGAGAAGAAGGAGATGCAACATTTGTCGGAGGAGGAAGTGGAGTTGTGTCCTGCACAGGTTCCACAGTCTCTGGTTCATCTTCATCACCAAAGTATGGAAGAAAATCATATGAAATTTCTTCTTGAGCTTCCTAGTTCCATGTCAATTCTTCATCAAATTCAACATCGCGACTTACCATCACCTTGTCATTTCTTGGGTTGTATAACTTGTAGCTTTTTGAACTCATATCATAGCCAACAAACACATGCTTGACACTTTGATCGTCAAGCTTTGCTCTCCCTTGTTGTGGCACATGAGCATAGGCTATGCTCCCAAAGATTCTTGAGTGCTTGACACTTGGTTTTCTTCCACTCCATGCTTCTTGAGGGGTTTGATCTCTAACATTTTTTGTTGGAGATCTGTTGTTCAAATAAACTGCACAAGAAACAGCTTCAACCCAAAATTCCTTGGGCATACTTTTAGCTTTCAACATACATCTATCCATATTAAGAATCATTCGATTCTTTCTCTCTGCAACTCCATTTTGTCGGGGTGAATAAGGTATCATTAGAGGCCGACGAATTCCATGAGACTGACAAAAGTCATTAAATTCTTTTGAAGTGAATTCTCCTCCTCTATCGTACCTTAAAGCTTTTATTTCATAGAAACTTTATTTTTCTACAAGTACTTTGAAATTTTTAAAAATAGGAAAAGCTTCAGATTTTTGGTTCAAGAAATAAACCCAAGTCTTTCTACTAAAGTCATCAATGAAGAGTAGAAAGTATTTACTTTTACCAAAGGAAGGTGGATTTATTGACCCACACACATCAGTTTGAACAAGCTGGAGCGTTTTGGTTGATCTTGGCATGGCCTCCTTTGGAAAAGTCCTCCTTGCATGTTTTCCAGGAATACAAGCTTCACACAATTGATTGGGATGGTTGATTGATTGTATCTCATGCATCAAGTTCTTTTCTCCCATTGATTGGAGCACTTCAAAATTCAAGTGCCCAAATCGCATGTTCCAACACCATGATTCATCTTGCACATTAGACTTCAAACACTTTGCATCAATTGTCTTAAGATTCAGAGAAAATAATCTATTCTTTGCCATATGCACTTTAGCAATTAGAATTCCACTTGAATCTCTAAGCCAAAGATGCATATTTTTCATGTGATGTCATATTCCTTTTCAAGAAGCTGGCCCAAGCTCAAAATATTACTTTTTAATTTTGGCACATAATAAACATCTTGAATTAATGTGTCACTACCATCTTTACAGGAGATTAGAATCGTACATATCCCTTTGATTTGAATCTTTGAGGTATGTCCAAAGGACACATTACCTCTCACCATTTTATTAATCTCCAAACTTCTCTTTGCATCCATACATATGATTACTTTCTCCATTGTCCAAATACCACGAGCTACAATCATCCTTGTCTTCTTCCTTGAGTTCCAGCAACAACGTTGACTCATCCTCTTCTTTCTTGTCGTCAACAAGGTTAGCTTTTTTTTCAACATTGCTATGACATTCCCAAGAGCAATGGCCAAATTTTTGACAATTATAACACTCAATTTTGGATTTTTCATACCTTTGTCCATTATTTTCTTGGTAGTAGCCACGACATCTTCCTCCTTTGTGTCCACGACCACGACCTTTGAATGTCTGGTGGATTTTAACTTCATTGTTGAAGTTGTTACCGTCACTTCTTCCTCTTCCATGATCGCCACGACCTCGTCCCCGTCCATTCCCTCGATAGCTTTTTTCACCTCCATAATCCTTAAAGGATGCTTGAGTTTTAAGAAGTTTCTCCAATGGCACTTATTGTCTCCTCTTAATCTTTTCTTCATGGGCCTGTAAAGAACCCTCCAATTGTTCCACCGTCATAGAGTGTAAATCTTTAGACTCCTCAATAGCACACACCACAAAATCAAATTTAGGTGATAAAGTGCGAAGGATCTTTTCTACCATACGAACATCTTCTAAGTCCTCCCCATATCTTTTCAATTGATTTACAATAGACTTCACTTTTGAACAGTAATCCAGAATGCATTCGGATTCTTTCATTTTTATAACTTCGAAATCAGCCCTAAGATTTTGAAGTTATACCTTTCTCACCTTGTCAACTCCTTGGAGAGAATTTTGTAAAATTTCTCAAGCTTCTTTTGAGGTGGTATCATCTGCCACCTTCTCAAACATGGCATCATCCAAGAATTGGTGGATGAGCGTGAGGGCTTGTTGATCCTACTTCCTTGTCTTTGCCAAGACATCTTTTTTATTTTGAGGCAGAGCTTCCTCATTATCGAGTTTTCCATACCCTTTATCTACGATTTCCCACACATCCTGGGATCCAAGAATGGGTTTCATACGTAGACATCATTTCTCATAATTATCTTTTGTGAGACGGGGGTACTGAAAAGACAATGGACCATTATTCGCCATGGCTCTGATACCAAGTTGTTGGGAAAAATAATATCCTGCCTAGGAATAATATCCACAGTAAATAACAATAACACAAGAGAGTAACAATGGCACCAAATCTTTTATCGGGGTAAAATACAATACCCGAGCGGAGCCATATAATGTCACTATAATATTACAACTTGGTAGTGTTAAGAAACTACTACAATTTAGAAATAAATAAACACTTTTTATTTGAAACACCTCATTACAATATTACTCACACTCAATATTTATCTCACAGACTACAATCTGCGGATCACTCTCTCTACGCTCTATTGCGCTCTCTGATTTGGTGTGTCTGAAATAAAGAAAGATGGCTTCTATTTATAGAAAACCTTAGCGTCCAATATAGCCAATCAGATTTGGCTTTTAGAAAATCAAATTTGCATCTTTCCAAAATCAGATTTGTCTTTTGCAAAATCGGACTTGTCTAATGCAAATTGCACAACTTGTTTCAGCCATCCGTTCAACTTGTTGTCTTCTTTTTCTTTTTCTTTTATTTCTTTTTTATTTAAATAGGTCCCACACAATTATCATCATCTTGCTTAAATGGAGGAAGTTGCCTACTTTATTTACTCCGTTCGCATTCACAAACTTCAATTCTTTTGCTTCATTCAATGCATATGACTGATAGGAGGCCTATTTAAACAACAGTGAGCATGATGCTTTAGGCTGCATATTTTATTTTCACGTCAACGTAACTTATCAAAAACACACATTAGGTTAATCTATTGAGAAGGTTGTAACTAAAGCATAATGGCGGAACCACTTGTTTCTTTGGTTTCCAAGAAAATTATCAAAACCTCTATTCCCACTCCTCTTTCTCTTAGGTCAGATCACAAACTTTCCTCTGTTGATCATCTTTATAATTGTTATATTCCTTTTGCATTTTTCTACCCAAAAACTCGTAATGACATGGATTAAAATGAACATTCACGCGTAACGCTACTTCTTGAGAAATCCCTTTCTAAAGCACTTCCATTATATTATCCATATGTTGGAAGAATGAAGGATAGTTCATGTATTGATTGCGATGACACAAGAGTTGAATTCATCAGTGTTCATTTCCATTGTCCTATGTCCAAAATTCTTAGAAATTCTTACACAGAAGCTTAAAATGTAGTTTTTCCAACACGTAAATCTTGGATCTGTATACGGTGGAAACCGGGGCTACCCGATTTCGTTCTTTGATCGAAAGAGGGATGTCACATCAAAAGTCTAGGACGCCGAGTCCAGAATCAAAGTTGCTTTCCAGATCGAGGCAGGCATCAATAATCGAGGTTAGAAAAGAGGATACTCCAAAATGACGCCAGTATAGCTCAATAACGGAAAGGGTGGGATATTCGGGATGGGTCGAGGATCATGGCGTGAATTTCAAAATGGATTGATCTTCGACGGTTAATCAGTTGTCAATATGATTTCCTATTATAATCAGAAGTGCACCTTATTTAGAACTCCTCTATTATATAAAGATGAATCAAGCATCATCATTATTCACTGATAAGAATTTATACTTCCGCTATTATCTTTACTTCACTTATTGTTCATAAGAATTGTTCTATTCTTTACTGTTCTTACTATCCCACCTCGATACTATCTCGAATGGAGGTCAAGGCACTACTTGCATACCGGATTAATTTATCTTATTGTCTATTTATCTACTTAATTCCTCGTTTATAAATTGGTATTGGATTAAATCACATATCCTTAAAATCAAAATACAAGTTTAATTATTACTCAATTTCCATTTGAATTAGGAGAGAATAAAATCGAAGCCAATGATAAAAAAATAGAAACATACAACTGCCTTGATCAGATACCGGGGGCACCGCCAATCTTGAAAGGATGGAATTGAAGAAGTTTGTACAAAAGTCGTTTCCTCTAAGTGTCGTTCTAAATCCCATTTCAAAGAAGTTTTGTATGCCGGACATACCCAAATATAATGGGACCACCGACCCCAACGAGCATGTTACTTCCTATACATGCGCCATCAAGGGTAATGATTTAGAAGATGATGAAATCGAATATGTGTTGTTAAAAAAGTTCAGAGAGACCCTGTCGAAAAGACCAATGATTTGGTATCACAACCTACCACCAAATTCTATCGACTCATTTTCCATGTTAGCGTCGGGGCCATAAAGGTACCGATAAGGAAATCAAACCTTTTAAAGGTGAGAGTGAGGGATAATGAGATGCTGATGGAGTTCGTGTACCGATTTCAAATGGAACGCATGGAGTTGTCACCTGTCACAGATGATTGGGCAGTTCAAGCTTTCACTCAGGGGTTGAATGAATGGAGTTCGATAGCATCACGTTAGTTGAAGCAAAATTTGATCGAGTATCCGGCTCTAACTTGGGCAGATGTGCACAATCGATACCAATCAAGATCAGGGTCGAGGATGACCAACTAGAAGCCCCTTTTGGTTCAGTACATCCAAAAAGGTTGGCAGTTAAAAATCATAGGGACGTCAATAGGGAGCCAAGGTCAAACAAAGACCGATATCAACCATACACCATTGATCGAAGGAACAACGGTCCGGGACGCAATTCCGCTCGGATGATCGGAGAAGTGATCAAGGACAAAATTCTCAGGGACTTATGAGAAAAAGTGGTTTTGACAAGTATATCGATCCCACAGAGGCACCTCGATCATCAGAATATAATTTTAGCATCGATGCATCAGGTATTGTATTGGAAATCGGAAGGAACAAAGATACTAGATGGCCCAGATCCATTCACACCGATCCTTCCCAAAGAAACCCCAATTTGATGTGCAAGTATCATGGCACGCATGGTCATAAGACCGAGGATTGCATAAAATTAAGGGAAAAGGTAGCCCGTCTATTCAATGAGGGCCACCTTCGGGAGTTCCTCAGTGATCGAGCCAAGAATCATTTTAGAGAGAGAGACTCCAACAGGAAAAATGAATAGGAGGAACCGCAACATGTCATTCATATGAGCGTTGGTGGGGTCGACATTCCGCAGGGACCTATATTCAAACGCACTAAGGTACCAATCACTAGAGAAAAACAAACCCGAGATTATGTTCCAGAAGGCACCTTATCATTCACGATGAAGAGGCAGAAGGAATTTCTCAGACCCACAACAACGCTCTGGTAATTTTTATCTTATTAAATAAAGTTCAAGTTAAGCGTGTTTTAGTGGATCCAGGTAGTTCAGGAAATATCATTCGATTGAGGGTCGTGGAGCAGCTCGGCCTACATGATCAAATCATAAGTGCAACTCGGGTCTTAAACGGCTTCAATATAGCCAGTGAAATAACTAAACGGGAGATTATCCTACCGGTGAACGTGGTTGGAACCATTCAAGATACCAAGTTCCACATAATCGAGGGCGATATGAGGTACAAAGCCCTGCTCGGAAGGCCTTGGATCCACAACATGAGGGAAGTCCCCTCGACTCTCCACCAAATGATGAAATTCCCGATGTTGGACGGTTTAAAAACAGTGTACAGGGAGCAGTATGCTACGAAGGAAATGTTTGTGGTCGATGAGGTAACACCAATGTCGACGTTATCAACCTCGAAAAAGTTGAGCATCAAAGGTGAAGAGGAAGCCAACTAGCAATCACCGCCACCAGCCTCGACCGAATCGGGGAAGCAGGAGATAGAAGAAGAAGAGGAAGATTTTACGACTCCTCAAACTTTTGTTGTTCCCGAAGATTCCGACACCACCAAATCAACGGTCGAAGAGCTGGAACAGGTTATATTGATCGAGTACCTGTTGAGCGAAAGGTATACCTGGGAACGGGTTTAACCTCGGAACTCAGAAAGAAACTTATTCAATTTCTTATTGATAACATATATTGTTTTGCTTGGTGCCACTTAGACATGACAGGGGTCCCACTGGAGATAACAACGCATCGACTAAGCCTGGACCTTAAGTTCAGATCGGTGAAGAAAAAGAGAAGATCCCAGTCCGAGATAAAGAACGCATTCATAAAGGACGAGGTAACTGAACTTCTCATAATAGGTTTCATTCGGGAGGTAAAATATCCCGAATGGTTAGCCAATGTAGTCGTAGTCCCTAAAAAGGGAACAAACTTAGAATGTGTGTAGATTATAAGGATTTAAATAAGGCATGCCCCAAAGATTCTTTTCCACTTCCTAAAATCAATCGCATGATCAACACCACGGCCGGCCACGAGATTCTTACTTTTCTCGATGCCTATTCCGGGTACAATCAAATTCAAATGAACCTGGAAGACCAAGAAAAGACTTCATTTATCACCAAGTATGGAACATATAGTTATAATGTAATGCCCTTCGAGCTAAAAAATGCAGGATCTATTTGCCACCGCCTAGTAAATAAAATATTCGAAAAACAAATAGGTAAGTCAATGAAAGTATATATTGATGGCATGCTAGTTAAGTCTCTGCGCGCAGATGACCATTTGGCTCATTTTCAGGAAACGTTCGAGATTTTAAGGAAATATAACATGAAGCTCAACCCCAAGAAATGTACTTTCGGGGTCGGTTCGGGCAAGTTCCTTGGCTTCATGGTGTCGAATTGAGGGATCGAGATCAACCCCGAAAAAATCAAGGTCGTAGAAGACATCACTGTCGTGGACTGTGTAAATGTCGTGCAAAGGCTGACTAGATGGATAGCTGCCTTAGGACGATTCATCATCGTCAGATCGAAGCCACAAATTTTTCTCTCTACTCAAAAAGAAGAAGAATTTTGCTTGGACCCCGGAATGCCAACATGCATTAGTGGAATTGAAGCGGTACCTATCGAGCCCACCAATGCTTCACACTCCAAAGGCGGATGAGAAACTTCACTTATACTTAGCAGTATCAGAAATCACGGTAAGTGGTGTTCTGGTTCGAGAAGAGCAAGGTACACAATTCCCTGTTTATTACGTAAGTCGAACTTTAGGAGAATCAGAAACTAGATATCCATGCTTAGAGAAATTGGCACTTCCGCTGATAAGCGTCTATAGAAAGTTAAAACCATACTTTCAGTGTCACCCATATGTGTATTAACCACTTACCCACTTCGTAATACTTTGCACAAGCTCGAACTGTCGGACCGATTAGCCTAATGGGCCGTCGAACTCAGTGGGTACGATCTCGAATATCAACCCCGAATGGCCATCAAGTCTCAAATTTTAGCGAACTTTGTGGCCGATTTCATGCCAATCATCGTACCCGAAGTTGAAAAGGAACTCTTATTAAAATCAGGCACATCATCGGGTGTGTGGACCCTTTCACAGACGGTGCTTCAAATGTGAAGGGGTCCGGGCTAGGCATCATTTTGAAGCCGCCCACGGGTAACACTATTAGGAAATATATCAAAACTTCTAAGTTGGCTAACAATGAGCCCGAGTACAAGGCCATGATTGCAGGTCGCGGGATAGATAAAAGCTTGGGAGTAGAAGTCATTGAAGCCAAGTGTGTCTCTTTACTGGTGGTGAACCAAGTAAATAAAACCTTTGAAGTCGGAAATCTCCCATCGGACCCTAAAGAGTCGAGGGCCCTATGAACCAAAGCTTCTCGATTCACATTGGCTGAAGATGGAACATTATACAGGAGAACATTCGACGGACCATTGGAAGTATGTTTGGGACCAGGGAACACCGACTATGTTCTAGAGAGGTCCATGAAGGCACTTGTGGGAACCACTCCGGCGCCGAATCACTGATTCACAAAATCATTAGAGCAAGATACTACTGGGATAGCATGGAAAAAGACACTAAGGAGTTTGTTCGAAAATGTGATAAATGTCAAAGGTTAGAATCGATGATCCACCAGCCCAGAGAACAACTTCATTCGGTCCTATCCCCATGGACATTCATGAAATGGGGGATGGATATCGTCGGTCATCTGCCATCGGCCCCAGGTAAAGCTAAGTTCATTTTATTTATGACTGACTATTTCTCTAAATGGGTTGAAGCACAAGATTTCAAGAACGTCAGAGAGAAAAAGGTTATAGACTTCAACTGGGATCACATCATGTGTCGATTCGGGATACCCACAGAAATAGTGTCTGACAATGGAAAACAATTTATAGGCAGCAAAGTGACGAAATTCCTCGAAGACCATAAAATTAAAAGGATATTATCAACGTCGTATCATCCTAGTGGGAACGGACAGGCCGAATCGACGAACAAGACTATCATTAAAAACCTAAAGAAAAGGTTGAACGACACTAAGGGGAAATTGAGAGAAATTCTACCCGAAGTCCTTTTGGCATATCGAACAACATCGAAATCCAGTACGGGGGCAACTCGGTTCTCCTTAGTATATGGCTCTAAAGCCTTTATTTCGTTCGAAGTCGGGGAACCCAGTGCTAGGTTTCGACATATAACAGAAGAGTCAAATCACGAGGCTATGAATACTAGCCTCGAATTATTGGATGAAAAATGGGAAGCCGCACTTGTTCGAATGGATGCACAAAAGCAACGAATCGAGAGATACTACAATAGAAGAACCAACCTTCATCAATTCAAAGTCGGGGACTTAGTCCTTAGGAAAGTCACCATCAGTACTCGAGATCCTAATGAAGGGAAGCTCAGCCCAAATTAGAAAGGACCCTACCAAGTCCTCAACATCATCGGAAAGGGATCTTATAAGCTCGACACGATGGACGGCGAATAACTACCGAATAATTGGAACATATCATTTCTCAAACGATATTAGTGCTACGGTATGACTTTATCCCTTTTTCATTTATATATTCAATACTAACTCACTACAGGTGTTCGATCAAAGACATCGAAACCTCAGGTTTTAAAGCACACATTACACTTTTTTCCCTTAGATCGGTTTTTGTCCCAAATGGGTTTTTCCGGTGAGGTTTTTAACAAGGAAACAATTATGTGCTACCTGGGGACAATTCAACAGTATCTAAGGCTTATTTACAATCAACCTCGAATACTGGGGGGCATCACCCTCGGATGTTATATTTTCGAGTAAAGTACTTCATGTCAAAGGGTCTTGATAGGGAAAACTTTTTAATGGGCCAAACGGTCAAATGAACCGTGTCCATATAGATTAGTCGATCCCCGCTAGAAATACATGTATGCATGTATAAATTATTCAAAGAAGCATTTTTCCTTATCAAATATCTTATGACTCAAAGAAAAAATTTTACTATACGAGCTTCATGTTTATGATTTTGTGAAAGATGGCTCAAGGGCCAAACACAATTGCACCTCGAACGGTAAATGGCTCAAGGTCCAAGTACAAATATACCTCGAACACTCGGGGACTACCGTCAACAATCGACATATTCGAATTATCTAAACTCAAATTCATAAGACCTCAAAGAGGCACCCTCGATCTATAGGCCAAGGCCATCATTCTCGGGGACTAGCACTTCGAACAAGTTTGAAGTGTTACTGGGAAATAAGCCCAAGATTCATACCCAAAGTCTACGGCCAAACTAATGCGGCTCGGAGACATCCGAATCCCGCAATAAAAATAAGCCTTCGAAATCTTTAAAAACCGGTTAAAAAGGCTACCCTCGGCAAAATAATCAAAAGGGATTCGATAAAATCAGCCCTCAGAAAACCTTAAGAGGTATCAAATAATCCTAACATAAACATGCTAAGGCATAAAAAACAAAGGGGTTTTGATCGACATTGAACCCTCAAAAAATCCAATGGGTAAAAAATATATGCTAAGGAATAAAAAAAAATTACTAAGTATTTAAGCCGAAAGAGGGAAAAAATAGCATTTTTAGAGGCCATAATGTCCCAATCTAAAGAGCCTAAGGGCCAATCACTTAGAGTTCGAGATCTTGTTCTCACTCAATTCGAACCTAAAATAAAAACTGACTTGAATATAGCTCGAGGATTCATCAGTTTTGATACAAAGGGGTCTGTGATACAAGTTCGAACCATATTTGAAAACTACTGTGATTTCAATAAAGCCACCCAAAACCAAAATCTCGAACACATCGTTCGAAGCATAAAATTGTGCTAAAATTTTACAAGGCACAAAACATGTTTGAAGATAAAAATTGAGAAGGCATTCAAAAGAAAATTTTATTTATATACATATGAAGAAAGATGTGAACAAGAGACCGTCAAAGGTCTTACAAAAAGTAAAAAGAAACAAAGTCCTAACTATGACCAGGATCGACCTTTTCATCGGGGGAAGCCTCTCCTTCGTGCCCCTCGCCATTGTCAGATCCACCTCAACTGCCTTAATCATCATCATCTTCATCATCGGAGGAGGCAAACAGTCTGGCATCGGCTTCAAGCACCTTAGCTTAAGTTATCTCCTCAGAGAGGTCAAAGCCTCGGGCGTGGATTTCTTCAAGGGTCTCCCTCCGGGATTGGCACTTTGCCAAGTCATTACTCCATCGCTCTCGATCGGAAGCCTCCCTTATCGGCGTTTGAGCAGCCTCGGCATCAGCTAGTTACATGGTTATGGATTTGTCAACCAAGACCTTCATCTTCTCGGCCTCCGCCTTGGCCTCAGCGAGCTCGACTTCAAGCTCCTCGATCCTTTTTTCCTGGGAAGAGCTTTTCTCTTTAGTGCTCCGAAGTTGAACCTCGTTCGATGACAGTTTGGCCGAGGTAACCTCTTTTTCCGCAGAAAGGCGGTCCATGTTCTCCTTCCACAGATCACAATCAGCTTTGACTTTCTCGACTTCCCCCCGAAGCAGCTCGATATTTTCAACCTTTTGCTGCAACTGAGATATTGAAGTATTAGCCTCCAAAGTTGAGTCGAGTCCATACTTTTTCAAAAGGATAGTTACCTGCTCGTCTAGCTCAGCCTCTTCCTTACGAGCCTTGGCCAAATCCATTCGAAGGTCCTTTAGCGCTTCATCCTTTTGGCCGCAAAGAGGCTTTAAAGCATTCCTCTCCTCTGTGGTTTTCTGGAGCTCGGCCTCGCACTGGCTAAGGTCAGCTCGAGACTTGGTAAAGGCCTATACAAAAAGAAAAATACAAGTCAGACTTAAAGAAAAGAAGAGTAAGAAAAGGAATTGCAGCAACTAATTCTTACCTGAGATAGGAGACGTTGGACCTCTTCGAAAAGAATGGAAGCATCGTTGAGGTCGGAGGCATCATCAACCCTAGTGAAGCAGTCCCGAAAGGGATCCCCTACACCAGATACTCCACCTATGTTGGGGGTCTTCATGTCCCGAGCCTCCCTTATTATCTCCTCAGAGTAAGTTGGCAGAGAAGGCGAAGGACCTACTGTCATGGCCCCGAGCAAGTCGCTCGGGGCGCTCTGATCAGCCCTCAAGGTTTTAGAACCAGCCCCATCCGATGTGTTTGTGGATGGTCGAGAGATGATCTCGACCTCAGGAGATTCGGGCTCCTCACCCGAACCCTTTTTGGAATCCTCCTCATTATGAGGCTTGATTTTAGCAGCTGCCTCCGGCTCTGAAGGTTTGGCCACCTCGACGGCCTTCCTGAGTCGAGCCAATAGTGCCGAGGCGCCGCTTTCTTCTTCTTTTTCCTCTTCATCTCTCAGATTTCGGACTGAGTCCACCATGAGAGAAATAACATTCCTCCTGGTCCTTCGAGATTTGGGCTTGGGGTCCTCGGACAGCGAGACTCCCTTCCTTTTCTTGTCTTTCCCCGGCTTCGAAATCGGGGACTTGGCCTCTTCCTCGCCACTCGGGGGGCCTCATTATTGCATCTTTGGTCAGGCCTGCAGAAAAGAATCTTAGTAATAAAGGTACATAAAGTATTTCCAAATATAAGGAAGAAGATCTTTACCATGGTTCTTTGCTTCCCATCTTCCCTTTGCCAAATCACGCCAGTTGCGCTCGGCATGGGAGGAAGTCGAGGCTAACTTCCGAACCCAATATTTAAGGTCGGGGACCTCAAGAGGCATCCATGCAACGGATTCATAGCAAATGATAACGTTACATAAAGCAAAAGCAGGTACGAAGAATAATAGGTAATACATTACTTATGATTGGGGTTCCACTCCTCAGTGAATGGAATTTTCTCCTTCGGGATGATGTCACAAGTCCTTACTCGGATGAACTGGCTCATCCAACCCCGATCCTTGTCCTCGCTGATGCTCTCAAACAAGGCCTTCGTTGCTCGACGTTGGAGCTTGATCAGCCCTCGATAAAGTCGAGGCCGGTACAACTGCATGAGGTGGCTAAGGGTGAACTCTAGCCCCTCGGCCTTACTGGAGAAGAAACGCAGCATAATCACAATGCACCAAAATGAGGGGTGAACTTGGACGAGGGTGACCCAGTATCCTTTGCAAAAATTGACGATCACGGGGTTGAGGGGACCCAATGTGAGGGGGTAAGTGTAAACACTCAAAAAACCCTCCACATGAGTAGTAATGCTCTCTTCAGGAGCAAGGATTTGTACCACGACCTTGGGCCCGCAGTTGCAGTCCCTCTTCATGGCTTCAAGGTGGCTCGTCGTTATGGAGCAGATGTATCTCGACACATGCTCACATCGGCTTGAGACCGATGAAGGGTTCTCGATCTTGAAATTGAATTATAGAATGCATGGGCCGGGAACATACTCGTGAGGGAGTGGTTCCACCGGTGTTTTGTCACCAGCCGACCGGGAAGAAAAGGAAGAAGCTTTCTCCTCTTGAGGGATGGTTTTGGAGGTTTTCTCCATTGATTCATGTAAAGAAGAATGAAGGAAGATGAAACTAGGTGTTTTCGGTGCTAACGAGGTTGACTCAACAGGCGCTGAAAGAGAGGAGATAGAGAGATTTAAGGGACTTAGAAGTTTGATGAAAGCAAAAGTAAAGTTTTGATTCAACAAAGGAGTCTATATTTATAGATTCATGGCGACGGATCGGTGGTGCTAGTGGCTGACCACTCGCTGACAGACATTAATGATTTGGGAAACTATATCGACGGGACATTTCGGTCACCTCCGTCATAAGGATGACATCATGTCGAGGTCTCCACACAATCGAGGCTCAAGTCGTTTCTTATCATTTTATTCTAAGAAACGCGGGGACTATCTGTATACGGTGGAAATCGGGGCTACCCGATTTCGTTCTTTGATCAAAAGAGGGATGTCACGTCAAAAGGCTAGGACACCGAGTCCAGAATCGAAGTTGCTTTCCAGATCGAGGTCGGCATCAATAATCGAGGTCAGAAAAGGGGATACTCCGAAGTGACGCCAGTATAGCTCAATAACGGAAAGGGCGAGATATCTGTGACGGGTCGAGGATCGTGGCATGAATTTCGGAATGGATTGATCTTCGGCGGTTAATCAGTTTTCAATATGATTTCCTACTATAATCAGAAGTGTACCTTATTTAGAACTCCTCTATTATATAAAGAGGAATCTCATTCATTTGTAAGCATCATCATTAATCACTGATAAGACTCTATACTTCCGCTATTCTCTTTACTTCACTTATTGTTCATAAGAATTGTTCCATTCTTTATTGTTCTTACTATCCCACCTTGAGACTATCTCGAATTGATCGAGGCACTGCTTGCATACCGGTTTGATTTATCTTATTGTCTATTTATCTACTTAATTCTTCGTTTATCAATTGGTATTGGATTAAATCACATATCCTTAAAACCACAATACAAGTTTAATTGTTACTCGATTTTTAGGGTAAACAGGATCCACAGAGACGAAGAATATTTAGCTATAGCTCAGGTACGCCATTTTGATTGTGGAGGAATAGCAATTGGTGGATGCTTATCACAAAAGGTCGGAGATGGTTGCACTGCTAGCAATTTCTTTTACAATTGAGGAGTGTTAAGCCGTGATATAAATGCAACACTATCATCTCCTCACTTTGTTGAAGACTCCATCTACCCACAATCTAATATTAATCCTACTGTTGTATCAACTATCAAGTCTGAAGAATCATTATTTGGATATCTAGGAAAGAGATTTGTGTTCCCAGCTGCTAAAATAAATGCCCTCAAAGCCAAAGTTGCTCATGAATCGGAAGTCCAAAATCCCACTCGAACTGAAGTTGTTAGCACACTTGTTTACAAATGTGCTGTGGCTGCACGAAGAGCGAATTTTGGTTCATTTAACACATCTTCCTTGTTTCAAGTGGCAGATATGCGCCAAAGGCTCAACCCATCTTTGTCACATGATGCTTCTGGAAATATTGTATCTGGATTTTCTGTGCAAACAACCGATGAAAGGGATATCAATTGTCCAAGATTGGTTTGTGAAATGAGGAAGGAAAAAGAAAAACTTGTGGACAAAGATAATGCCTTTATCTCAAAAGAAGTTGATTCACTTGAAAAAGGAAAAATGCCATCCCATAGCAATAAATTTGATGATTATTTTGTTAGCAGTTTGATTGCATTCCCACTTTATAAAACGGACTTTGGTTGGGGGAGGTATTTAAATTCATGTGTTGTTTTACGATATCTTCAACGTATGTTGTTCAAGTCCAGTTTGTTGCGATTTTATGCTATGTACTGTTTTCTTTTGCTGCTTTACTTTTGGCTTTCTTTTTCAGTTGATCATACCTGTCATTGCCCTGCTTTACTATGGTTATAACTACATCTTTCTCCTGACCACAGTAAGGAAAAAGAAAACCACAAACACGCACACACACACTAGCTTTAACACTCCTACAATATATTCATTGATAATTAGATATAAGCTAATCTCCTGCAGGTTTACTTGACACACAATTAAGTAAATTTAGGCCGAATTACATTCGTGATCAAGTGAACACAGGGTTTTATAGATTCAACACTACTGCCTGAAATATGATCTTCATAAACAGCAAAACATGTCAATCGCCTAGAAGTTGAATCTTTAGGTCTATGCTAGTTTGTTGTGCCAAGTATTCGAACAATGAGCTTACTGCTCAGCATCTGCAACACGCACTCTGTAACGTTCTGCCAACCGTGTAGCGACTCTGTTGCTAACAACACTTTCTATGATTTCAAACTTCTTATAGCTTGCATTCAAGGTCTCTGTCTGTTTCTTCGAAAGATTTTCTTCCTCCTCCAGTTGATGCTATAGAGAAAATGAACTTCTAACATCAGGAATACTTAAATGTGAGATATACACTGCAAGTAAAAACGAAAGTTTACCTTGAGCAAAAACTTGGATTCCTCTGTCTGTTTTCTAATCGTAAGCTTAATCTTGTTGGCCACCACAAAATCCGGATCACTAGAGTCCAACCATCGGCATACTATCTTACTACCAGGTTTTCTAGGACGGTCATCAAACATTTCTGCTTCAGCAGCACGTGCCCTGACTGGCCTTGGCATACCACATATCATAAACAGGGAATTGCTTAACTCAGAGATAATAGTTTTCGCCTGGTCTGCGTTTTCCACCTCAACCAATGCAGCTTGTCCAATGTTCTTTGGTTCAAGGTAGTTTGGGATAAACTTGACCTGAATGACATTCCCAAATTGATCAAGAGCAGCTTTAACAACAGCTTCAGTAGCCACAGGTGAAAGGTTGTCAATGAATATAGTACGTTTCACTTTCTCTCCAAAAGCAGCATAATCTTTGTCTGAAGTTTCCATGATGAGTGCCAAATTTCACCTAAACACAAGCAATTCACCAGCATCTTCAGAAAGAGAGGTAAACCATAGATTACATAATTTTGATAGCATAACAAATAACTCGCGATAAAAATATATCATCTTAGTGCTAATCAAGCTAGAACCAACTTAATGCTATTAAAAGGGTATTATGTGTGTTCGCGTACACGGGCATAAGTTGTAGCACCGCTGTCGTAACTGAAACAGGTTGGCGCAGCATTCTCAGTGGTCTTCTCCTGTTAATTCTGCTCTTTTGATCCAAAACAATGGCATTCCCGAAGATGGGACAGACAGAGACTTTCTTCCTTGCTGGAAGGAAACCCTTTGAGGGAATCAAACATGGTGAAACAGTGTGGTTCGGCATCATCGCAAGCAAAGAGGACTTGCGAGCACAATAATAGACGATAAACAGAGCTTCATATAGTGCCAACATATTTTACGGCTAGCATCAGAAAGCAAAGACTAGATAGGTCACAAATGGGGTAAAGTTGCAAGAACCAAAAAAGGAGTAGCAGTTCAAAAGAAGTTTCAAATCTATGGCAGATTTGTTTGCATTAAGGTTTACCAAAAAAAGAAGAGCAGTAGTAATAATTGCCGAGTCGGCAAATGATACAGCACTGAGGGACTTGCCTATGATATTGGAGAGGTTCCTCGACAATGCAAAAGAAAAAAACTAACTGGCTGTAAAATCGATGAAAAATCCTATGAGCTATACAATCCAGAGTGCGTAGCACCAGTGTTTGTAAAAGCATAGTTATGCGAGATAGGAGGTTAACCATGTCAAGACAAACTTGCTGGGAACTGCTCTATTTCCTATTTGCTTGAATTTTTCATTAGCAATTTCTCCTGGTTTTTCCAAGGCCCATGGACCTAAGATGAATTTGGAAGAAAGATCAAATAAGTCATGTACTTCTTGCTATGATCAGACTTAATTCTGGATATGGACTTGATAAATATTCCATTGACAGGAAGGAAATTCACTTGGTCGGAGCGGAGAAAACACACAGGAATTTTCCAAGCTAGAATAACTTTACTCTCAGATAATTGGGAAGTGAAATATGCTAATACGAGGCAGTCTTTACAGTGGAAACTTTTTTATACTTCCCTAATCCTCGATTTGGATAGATAATCAAGAGACCTTTCAGATTAGAGGACACAAATCAGAGTAAGGATGAAATCCTTTACTTCTGTCAGAATCTATTCTCTCACACTTAGCACTAGCGGCCAATAGTGGAAGAAATTCATTTTACAGGTTTACCATAGAAGAAAGAACTTAGCTAGAGAGTTATTGAAGCAGTAAATTCCCGAGCAAGAGATATGTTACCAGGTCGGATGACTTCAAAACAGAGTTCATTTTAGAACTGTAGGGCGATAGGTAAGAGAAATGTTCTGAAAACATTTTAATTTCAGGATAGATGCATCTTCAAGAAACGAGATGAGCTTGATTGAGCTTCAGATTTCCACTCAATTAACTTTGTTGGCAGTACCTATAAGTCTATAACTATTAGATTAATGCCAAAGTTGTAGACTTTGAGGTTAGAAGAAGTCATAGGCCATATCGCATCGAACGCACAGAACATATTTTTGAAATCCAGGCAGAGTGAAGCACAAATCGAATAGAAAATAAATATCTGGAAGTGGATTGAAAGGGGCGCTCCATACTAGCTTGTAAGATGGATATTGAAAAGGCATGTAATCAAGTGAACTGGGAAAGCAGGACGAACAGTTAATCATCTTTTATTTGCACAGTGAGGGTGGTAAAAGATGCCTAGAATTTTATGTTTCTTTCTGAAACTGATTAGACAATGTCTAAAGCCGTTATAGAATGTTCAGCCACCTTGAGCTGCTTTGCAGAAGTTTCAAAAAGCAGGCAAGAAATATGAACAATCTAGATAGAAAAATCCATCTTGGCCAACCCTTAGGACCAACCGCAGCCTCCTAAACTCGGGATAATGACCTAAATCCCCAGTCGCTCAACCTTTACCACTTGAACTAAGCTCAGCTAATAGATACAACACTTAGCTAGCACTTGACAAGATTTGACACATGGGCAATGTACATGGCCATTATTTTTGGTACACTGGTACTAATAAATACCACAAATGCCAAAGCTCAAGCAAAGTTCTTTCCCATCCAAATTACCTTCTCTTTGTTTTAATACATATTCATGTTTCATCAATAACTTAATCATCTAAGTATTTATGCTGAGCCTAGGAGGGGGTTTTTCTCTTTTTCTTCTTCTTTTTTTTTTTTTTTTTTTTTTTTTTTTTTTTTGGGTGGGGGGTTTGTCACCAAATAAAAAAAAATTACACTTTAAAAGTCCAATATTCATGAATTCAAGACATAGTTTAATTTCATGTTCCAAAGCCAAACCCCAATTTCAAGAATCAATTTTAGCCCCAACCCCGCAAAATAAAATTTTAGAAAAAAAGAAGAAAAAAAAGGAAAAAAGGGGACCTTGCAAAAGTATACAGAAAAACAGCAAAAGGGTTTACGGATGGTGCTTACCGTGAGCTCTCCCAGGTTGCTTCAGCCTCTTTGGTGTTTACTCGTCTACCTTCCTCGGGACTTCAGATGGTGTATTACTCTTTAGAAATTTGTTTTGTTATAACCCCCGAAACTATCTCGATTCTTTATTCCGGACTTTTTCATTTATGTATACCCAATTTTAAACTTTTACCTAGTTGATCTAAGTTTTCTATTTATTAAATATAATTAAAAATTTACAAAATTCAAACAAAATCTACAATTTATCTACAACTCGTAGATATAATTTTTTTTTAGATTGTAGAGAATCTAATCAAAAACTATGATTTATATACAACTGTGTACAAATTATATTAGTTGTATATATTGTGTATATCATTTCTACACCAGAAATACAAAATATATACAATTTGTTTATGTTTTATTCTTTGAGTTTCAATATGAAATTCTAACCATAACCACCTCGAATCTTCACCAAATTCTCTCAAATTGAGATATAAACTCCAAAGGATATTCTCAATCATTCGCAACAACACCCAAGCTAAATAAATAATTTTGTAAAATTTAATTCTCAAATTCAAAGCTTTAAAGCTTTTAGTGGCTTTCAGTGAAGTTTTTAATGGATTAACAGGGTTTCCAATTCAATATGCTCGTTTTTGATTAATACTATTTATTGGAACAACAGTTGTTACCAATTGTTTCTCCCATGATTAGTTCTTATCCTTTATACATATCCTTAGATTAGATATAGATTTAGAGTTATCCTTTTAGTTCATATTTATCATTAGTTAGTTAACTCTAGATAGTGTTTTGATTTGAATAATAGCTTGATTGGCCAAGCTTCTTTCCAAGCCAAAAATATTTATTTTTTTTTCAAAAAAGGTGCTTTTTCTCAATTTGAGATGTTTGGCCAAGCTTTTGGGGGGGGAGGGGGGGGGAGGGGAGAGAAAGTGTTTTTGGTTAAAAGCAGTTTTTAAGAAGCAAAAAAAAAGTAGTTTTTCACAGAAGCTGAAGCAATTTTTAACTTTTCTTCCTACCAAATATATCCTTAGAAAAATATATTATATCCCAAAATAACCTTACTTAGTGTAAACTATTAAGTAAATAAATATAATGACTTTTGGATGAACTTTCATATTTATTGAATAATTTTTTATATGTTTAAATTATCTTGAAAGATTAAAGTACTTTTCAATTTTATTTTATATTTTACTTAAATTAAATAAAAAATTTAATTATTATATTTAATAATCAATATTTGTGATTATTTATCTATTTATATAACATCAACTATTAAACAAATCTCTTCGTGTCCTTATTCATAATTTGACACTTAAAAGCACTTTTTGAAAAGCTTGGCAAAACACAAATTATTGTTCAAAAATACTTTCCAAATTGATTAGCCAAACATAAATTATTTTTCTCCAAAAGTACTTGTTTGAAAATCACTTTTGAGAAAAGCACTTTTCAAAACAAGGTGATTTTTTCAAGTTGGCCAAACATGATATAAGTCTTCTAATTCAAAGAACTCCCAATTCAAATAGTACTCTTTGAAAGACTTGTATTTAAATTGAGTTTGGCATTCAATATAGATACAATTTTCTATCATATCTTTGAGTGTTTATATGGTATCTGAGCCTATATAAGTCTAACGAGCACGATCCTATTTTTTTTGCTTTTCTGTACCAAATCCTCCAATGACGAAAGATGGAACACTCCCAGGGTTGTCAATGCCAATAACACCATCAGTAGGAGTGTTCATAAAAACCCGAAAAACCGAACCAAATCGAAAACCGAACCAAATCGAAAACCGAACCAAACCGACCAAAAAACTGATACTTTTTAGGTTTGGTATGGTTTTGGTTTTAAATTTTAAATACCGATCAAATTTGGTTTGGTTTTGATTTTAATAAAAAAACGAAAAAAATCGAACCAAACTGTCTATAAAAGTAGCTATTTAAATTTATTATTACACCTATATATATGTGTATTTTTATATAAAGTTTCTAAATTTTTATGGTACATATTAGTCATTTGTATTTTTAGTCTAGTTTTTTTATATTAGAATAATCTAGTTCTTTGCCTTCTAGTTTGATTGGTAGTTTTTTTGTGCTAAGTACAAGAATTTATTTCATGTTAAAAATAATCGATTTTTAATTGAGTACTTAAATTATTCATCACTATTTGAGTCAATTATCATCAATATATCTTGGTAAATGATAGATTTCTCAAAAAGCAATTGATTTGATGGCGTTAAGTTGAAAATGTAGCTGCCGGAATATACATTTGGTAGTGTATGTCTCATATTTAAGAAAAATCCGATAAATAACCGAAAAAATCGAAAAATAAGACAAAAGCCGAATCAATAAAAATCTGACTTAATTGGTTTGGTTTGGTTCCAATATTTGGAAAATCGACTTACTTGGTTTGGTTTCTTTTTAGGAAAAAATCGACCCAAACCGAACCATGAACACCCCCAACTATCAGTATCACAACGATAGTTCAATTCAACCTCGTTCCTAACTACCTATCAACCTTAGTGGCAGTCATAATTTTTCCACTTGGAAAGCTCAGTTCTCCAGCTTATGCACGACTATGACCTCTATGGTCACCTTGATGGGTCTACCTATATTCCTACCCCTAACACTACTTTTGGCACCAATACAACCCTTAATCCTGCTTATACACTTTGGTTCTGTCAGGATCAACTCATCCATAACGCTCTTATGGCATATGTTGACCCTACTATTGCTCCACAGTTGTTGCTACCAACATAATCAAATAGGCTTGGGACTCCTTGAACACTACTTATGCAAATAAGTCTCAGACTCGGATCTTCATTCTTAGTGATCAACTTGTACGAATAAAAAAAACACCATTCTCATTACTGAGTACCTTCAGTGCATTCGGTCCCTCTCTGATGAACTTGCCATTGCAGGTGCCCCCGTCACTAACTCTGAACTTATCGTCAAGATTCTTAGTGGACTTGGTCCTGAGTTTTGTGAGATCTTGGCTGCCATATGAGCACGTGACACCACAGCCATCTATGAGGAACTATATGAAAAGGTTCTTGACCACAAGCTCTTTATCTGTCATGAGGAGGCTAATAAAATCCATAGTCCTATCAAAGAAGCGGTTTCTACTCACAACAAACCGAACAACAACTCCAATAATCATAATAATCGCTGCTAATCCTACTTCAACAACTCTCAACCGTGGCGATAGAATACCCACTCCAATACATCTATCCAGTGGCAACCCCCAAACGATAACCCAACAGGTGTTATTCGTTGTCAATTATGTAACAAGATTGGCCATATTGCAAATGTATGACGATCCAAGTCACATAATCATTTGAGGCCAAAGCCAATTATATCACAGGCTTCAATACTACTGGTAACCCATAGATAGTCGATTTTGGTGTCAGACATCACATTACAACCGAACCTCATAACCTACAACCATACCCCAGCAATAAGGATGTCTTCGTAGGTGATGGTAACAAAATTCTTAACTCACGTAACGGTTCTACTCAGTTAAATGCATCAAATAATATTTTTAAGCCAACTCACACTTTAAATTCTCCAGCTATCAAACGTAATTTTATTTCTATTTCTAGATTTTGTCAGGAGAATCTAACATCTGTTGAATTCTTTACTTTTTATTTTCTAGTGAAGGAACTAAAAATGCGGACATCGTTGGCATGCGGCTGGACCAAAAATGGACTATATGAGTGGCCCACTTCACATCCATAAGCTCATATATCTACCACTTCAACTTTCCTGGCTACTTGGCATCAAAGACCGGGTCATCTGCACTCTAGAGTTTTTACATATGTCTTAAATAAATTCTCATTCCCATTTGTTAAGCGAGACAAGTTTCTTTAATTGTAATTGTTGTCTTTCTAATAAAGCCCATCGGCATCCGCTTCACATATTAATTCTAGAAAGCTCTAAACCACTTCAAATTATTTTTAGTGATTTATGGGGCCCTTCTCATGTGTTATTCCTTGATAAAAAAAATTACATTATTGTATTTTTGGTTATCAATACACAAGATACACTTGACTCTACACTCTTAAAAATAAATCTGAAGTCAGAGAAATTTTTCAAAAATTTCTTCCTTTGGTAGAAAAATATTTTGATACGAAAATTCTATCGCTTTATACCGATGTGGAGGAGAGTATAAAATTCTTGATTCTTATTTCTCGCTTCATGATATCGAACGTATTTCCACTCCACCCTATACGCCTCAAAGAGTTTCTCTTGCTGAGCGCATACATCATTACATTATTGAAACTGCAAGAATGCTCTTACACGAGGCGTCTCTCCCATTACTTTTTTATCCTTCACCTGTCATAATATGGTTTATCTAATTAATTGACTTTCTACGGTACTTTTAAATAATAATTTTTCAAAAAATTTATTTGGTAGGACACATGACTATGCTTCTCTATGAATTTTTGGGTGTTTATGTTATCCATGACTTAAACCATACTCCAAAAATAATCTTGAACTAAAATTCATCCCATGTGTTTATCTCGATTTTTCCTTGTCCCATCACTGCCACCAGAGCTTTGATCCAGTATTGTCAAAAATTTATTTATCCCAAGATGTACAATTAGTTGAAAGTAATTTTTCATTTAAAAATTTGTTCTCTAATAGTGCAATTAAAACACCTGGAATAGGCAAATACTATAATTGTTAATTCACCCAACTCCACCCTTAATATTTCTAATATTTTAAATTTCCCCCAACCAATTAAAACACCAATTCCCTACCCAGTTGCAGAGTCCCAACCCTAAACGTCATCTCCTCCTCTAAACCAAATAGTCACGCCAATACAGTCCTCTATCTCTAGCGTGCCAGCGGTAGAAGCGGATTCAGACTGTCCACTAACTTCTACTCAAGGTAATCTTCCCTCTCCATCTTTTTCCTTAATTTCCACTGCCCCATAGCCTAATTATACATGCCCATCTTCTCCGATTTCTTCGAGCACTGCCTATCTTCTCTGATTCCTTCGAGCACTTCCCATCACCCACCAGCCCCCAACATCTCTATAGATTTACCAAATTCTAAATCCAAACCATCACAAACCTCTCCACCACTTCTAGTGTATCACTACAGACCAACCCAATACAAGACCATGGCACCTCCCCTTACCGCCTCTGTTCGAACGGGCAGCCACCAAGTGACACCACTAGTCGAACCCCTAGTTTCCAACTGCCCTTCCCCTCCCAATCGAATTATCACTCGTTCATTGAAAAATATTCAAAAACCAAAGTGAATTTTTGACTATCTTGCTCACTTAGAAACCTCGCTTGTGCCATATACCTTTAAATAAGCCGAGAAACACCTTGAGTGGAGGAAAGGTATGAAATAAAAATTTGATACTTTACTGAATAACCAATTGGGAACTAGTTCCAAATGATCCTTCTAAAAATGTTGTTTTATGGATGTGGATTTTCAGGATTACGAGATATCAGGATCTGGCTGGGGTTAGAGTAACCAAAACGGTGGGTGGATTGTTTGCGTTAGTTAACATTTCTGAAGGATAAAACAAAAGTGCTAATAGATCTCCTTGTGAGACACCCAGATGGTGCACTCTAGAATAGTATAGCTAGATATGAATACTAGAATGTTCAAAATTATTTTTTACAAAGATAGGCACTAGAAGCCTGGAAAATATAAATATTACCTTAGTGTGGCTCCCGTCCCTAGTAAAGAAAGAACGTTAGGCAACCCGAAGAGTCATTAGGTGGATCAAGGGGAGCTAAAAGCAAAAGAATGTCTTGTTGAAGTTTTTAGAATAAAGTGATAGACAAAAATGTTAGCAGGGAAATAAGAAGAGAGTTAATGAAGCATTATGAGTAAAATATGGTACATGGATGACAACGGTAGATCAAAAAACAAAGACAGTATTACAGAGTCTATAGACAAGGGAAGGAAAATAGAAGAGGTGACATGCCTTGAGATAATAAAAGAGTATAGGCCATAAAGTCATATCCTCATTTCGAGAAATAAGTTTGCGGCTCCAATGCGACTACTAGAAGGAAAAGTTAAACCCCAAAGCAATGGAAATCAGTATGGGCTGGTGAACAAGATGAACTAAACATGAATTAGGGACTGAGTGATTTGATAATAGTAGGTATCGTAAGAATTTCAGATTTTCTTTCGGTGGTAATAGAATGGACAATAGAAGAAGATTAATGAGAAATTTAGAGAATGGTCATTCAGGAAAACGCTTCCCTAAAGCAAGCAATGTGAGCAAAGTTAAGCTTAAAGGACTGTATGTGCCAGTTATACTAAGTGTCACCCTCGCGAGTGAGTAATTTTGTTATCCTTGGTATAAAAGGATTACCACAAGGCGAGTAAGGGTCATCGATGATGTGAAAAGACGTCAAAGATGAAAAGGTAAAACATCCATAGGTAGATCGTCGTGGCTCCAACTCTTAGTACTCCCCTAAAGGAGGTAATATGGAGTGATGTAGCATTAAGTCGGAATTAAGTTGTTCTAGTAACTATGGAATGGTAAAGGAAGAATGCGATAAAAATGAGAAACGGATGAGATTGCACTTATTAAAATCCTACAGATATGTAGATTCCAGAATATTACGCAAACACGATGTCAAGGAAAGGAAGTAAGGGTTCCTGCCCGGGATGTTATTAATAGATAAGGAGCCAGTGCGAAAGGTAAGTTAAGAAAAAGGAAATAACCCAAGAAAGATTATGTGGAATATTGATACGAGAATGTGCCAACGAGTAGTTAGTAGTTGATTCAGGAAGAGCCTAGTTACAGTTAGACAAGAGGTTGCAGACAAATCAGCAGATCGTGCAAGATAAACATAGTAAAACCCAATAGTAAATTCAGCCTCGCATTTATGACATTATAATACTTGAGATATATTCAGATAGGAGTTGAGGAAGTTAAAGGTACCGTATGAGTGTTAGGGGAATAAAAGAGAATGTCACTGGAAAGACAGTCAAAATATTAGTTCAGAAGCAACCCTACAAGCACAAGGGCGTGGAGATAAGTAACTAACGATAATTATAGGTGAGTACGAACATAAAAAAATGATATAATAAGCTTGTAGCTTTACAAGAGTCAGAAGGTCCTTCCTAAGTACTACAATGAAAGACTAGTTGAAGAAATAAGGAAAAAGGCTTCCACCTAAACATGGTAACTTGAAGGAGAAATGATCATGTAAAAACAGTCTCACAACAACATTGTACGCACTCCATGAGAAAGTGGCACCTACCGTGGCTAATGAATGGGAAGAAAAAATCAAAAGTAATATTCGAGACCTTATGAGTTGCACAAAAATTTCGGAATGCCTATGACTTAAGATAAGCTAAGTATGCACGCAACAAGGGGAAAAAATACTAGGAAAAGCAATTGCTTACATTTGAAGAAAGCTGAGATGAAACGAAATGAATTATTCGATTAATGATCAGTCGTAGAAGACTCCGGTATAAGTTAAAGGAAGGAATTGGGTCCAGATCATAGACAAATGATTGAATCATTAGAAGACTATATCATGGTTTTCCATAACGTCCATGAAAGGATAAAGTAATAACTAACACCATGAGCTGCAGATCGAAAAATAGCTTAAGCCTACATAAAGGCTGATCAGAAGGAAGAGGAAACTAAAGAGTTACATCAGTCAAGTAAATCAAGAGTCTGATTATTGGACCCAGAAAATTATAGAAATCGTGACTGAGAACACTGCAGGATCACTGTTGATATCAGAGGTACAAGAGAGAAAGTACAACAACCATATTTTATAATGGCCCTACGATAAATCCAGTTAGAGAACTACCAGCCTCATAAAAAGTCAGCACGAAGCTCCCACCTGATTGTGCATGTACCAAAGGTGCAAGTATTATAATAGAGCTTCAAGTTATTATACCTAGGTGGAAGGGAGGTCATGAAAGAGATAGAAAATATGATGCGATGTTTTAAGGCAAATAAGGTAAAGGTGAACAACGTACGAGATACTCAAGTGCAGAAGGTTTTGAATAGTCTATACTTTGGATAGAAGACTAGAAGCACTGTGATTCAGTATCCAAGAATAATAGCAGCATCGTCAGTGGTATATCATCTAGCCTATGGTTTCTAGGTATTGAGAGGACTAGTTAAGAGAGTAAAGAAGAGTTAGAGATGATGTGATGTCTCACTTGATGTTCCAGAATTACACAAGGAAATCTATGGTACAAGCAAGTTGAAGGAAAGTTGCGAGTAGTATAAATAGATATGTGTAGGTCGCAAGCTAAAGTATGATAAAACGACAAGGTTTTAGGAAGACATGAGTAAGGGTAAGAAATGGAAAATGAGAAGGTGAAGAGAAGTGATAAGTCCTCGGAATTAAGACCATGAGAACAAGAATTATATAAAGTTCAGTATAGCCTGAATATACTCAAGGGAGTCTAAGACTAGTAAAATTTAAAAGAGACGGAATGTTGCCATAGTAATAGAATAAGGGTGTAATTGTGATAGATAAAGGATGACGTTTGGGCCTTCGATTGAGTAATGATTTGATGAATTGTAAAGGATTAAAATAACCTCATAAGGAGAATCACATTGGATGCTATGAAATATGGTTATTGAAGTATAGTATCGCCCTTAGGTGGATTAGTCTAATCACTTCAGATGTTTCCCCAATGAGACGTGAGCTCTAGTGACAATATATTACGTAAGAAATTTCAAGTTATCAGTGGTAAACTGTAGATCAATATTGAGGTGAATAAAAAATGGATGGACAATAGTCACAAAGTATGAGATGAGATTAGGCCACCTTTCTTAAGATGAACAGTAATGAGGAAGCATTAAAGGACTTAGATTTATACATATAGGATAAGCACGAGAGTAACCTGGAGTTTGGTAGCAGACCTCAGTAACAATAAATCAAAGTAAGAGTTACGGCAGTAAATTCATACATATGGATAAACGGACCTATGAAATAAGATATAACGATATTCTTAAGTTCGACAAAGTACCGAGTGAAGAACTTCAGTACACCTATAGATACCTAGAGGGACATTTTGTCAAGTTCTGTATATGTTCCCAAAGTGAGGCCTAGAGATTAGCTCAAAGCTGAAGGGAAGAGTCGCATAGGCGCAAATGCAAGAAAAAAAGTCGTACAAGCTGCATGATAGAAGGTAGCAACAATTACGAGATTAGAAGGATTCCGACCATAAGTCGTGGTGTGAGAAAGAGGCCTAAAGGGGAGAATGCACTGGCCTTTGGATTTATTCACAAAACAGTTGCCTATATGGCAAGGAGAGTACTAAAGTATTCAGAAGACATATGAAAATCATAAGTGCATCAGTCAACATTCGAGGACGAATGTTCCGGGGGAGGGGGGGATGATGTTACATCCCACATTTTCGTATGTTAAAGTTTTGTCATAAGTTAATCAACGTAAAGTTCGGGAATGAGATTATTTTGAGATTATAAGCATTATGCTATTTCAAACAAGTGATCAGTAAATTCGTGAAGGTGAGAGGTAAGCAAATCGAAGAAAAGGAATTTCGTCAAAGTTTGACATTTTGGGATAAAATACGGTTCAAGCTATAATACCTCGTATTTATGGACTAGTGCCATTGATGCGAGACTAAATNGAGCTAAAGGGATGCAAATACGTCGAAAATACGCAAAAGGAGACGCCCGGGCGATAGCCGGGCGTTTGCCCCCTAAAGCCTGACACCCCCTGGCGTTAGGGGGGCGTTTGCCCCATAAAGCCTGGCCCCCCCTGGCGTTAGGGGGGCGTTAGGGCCCTAACGCCAGGCCTGCCCTGACTTTAGGAGGGCGTTAGAGCCCAAACGCCCGGGGTCCCCAGTTTCGCCCAAGTCTGAGTTTGACGAGTTAA